>JANJGK010000626.1:285000-287500 GCA_039081455.1 Macrobrachium rosenbergii | reverse complement strand
TTCTCCATCATAGTCTCTTTCTCTTATTAATAATCACTCTCCTTTGATGACGTCATCACCCCTACAACCCCTCCCCCGTCCATCTTCATTCCATGGAATCAGCCTCAGAGTTCTTCAAGGAGGAGAAGAAAAAGAAGGAGGAGGAGGAGGAGGAATTCCTGTTGCCTCTCTTCCGGGGAACTGGAACAGAGAGTGAGACAATGTGAGAGAGAGAGAGAGAGAGAGAGACAACAGAAGATGGAAGTGTCTATGAGATCTGCTCCCTAGCCTCACTCCTGCCCCTACAGGTGACGTCTTCTTCTCAGGCTTTTTTCTTCCCTTTAATTCAAATCAGCTCTGGGCTCACTGAGGCCTGTTCGAGGCTGGAAGTCCCAAACCAAAGGTTGATAGGGTGCCTGTGCGAGGCTACAATGACAGGATGGCTCTAAAAGGAATATATGAACACTGCATTCGTATGCAGGACCTTAACCCTGACTTCAGCTTGAAACGAGCACTTATCAAAGCACAAGTAGCCGAGAATAAAGTGACTTACACTAAAGTGTTCACGGGAATGACGTCACTAAGTGAAGACCCCTTCTGATAGAGTCTGTTGACTCTATCAGAAGCGGAAGTCAAGGCCAGTCGAGCATCGGGAACCGGAGGGTCTCAGGGGATGGGGGAGTTGAGGCCGCCACTAAACGTTCAGTTATGCCTGCACAGTGCAGGCAAAACTGAACATTAATGTGCACAGCCTGCACAGTATTTCCAGCCTGCACAGGCAGCCTGAGCAAGTAGCTCATGCTGCTCATCTCAGTCGATGACTTAGATGAGCCTCCGGTCAAAGGGCTGCGCATGCGCACTGCAACCTCTCCCCAGATAGATAGATAGATAGATAGATAGATAGCATGTTGTACCAGTCAGGAGGAACCGAGCGTTGGGTTTTATTGAATTTAAAGGTGTTTATACCTGAGTTAATGATAGGGATGTGTGAGTAATATATAATGATAATTTTGCCTTTTTCCCACAGGAAAAATAATTGCACATAATGGAGGCTGCAAGTGGCAGCAGCATCATTCCCGAATGTCTCGTAGATTTCATTGGAATCTCTAGGAATGAGACTTTGCTTGGACAAGCAAAATCTAAAGGCTATCGTCACAGATTAAGCCTTTGTATATTTATTCGTGGTTATTAAGCATACAGTGAAGTCAGTTTTTAAATGAATCTTCATTAGGGCGAAATGTAAAATGAGAATAGGCCTACATGCTTCTATTCATGATTATACATCAAATATGTCATTCATTTGCAAAATGAGAAAAACTTATATATTCAATATTCTGATGAAATAAAAGAACAATATTAGACTGACGATGCACGTATGTTTATTCATTGCTCCCACCCCATGTCAGCCAGCTTTGACATGAAATGGGACTGATCCGCCCACAATGGAACAAAGGAACAGCAGCAAACTAAGGACCTTCACTTGTTGTAACACTTCATGAGAAAGTGATTCCTTAAGAAAACAAATCAGTATGAAGCTTTTTAATGAAACAAAAACAAGATTAGGCCTATAGTATAATATGTCGACTTTGAAATTTAAAAAATTACTAACATAGTTAATTTAATTATCTTGCCTTGGAACTCTTTCTTCATTTCATAAAATACTCAATAAACTTTATGGAAATCCTTGGGGCCAAATTTAAGCTCTCTTAACGAATTCAGAAATACTTTTTTATTTTTTCAACCGCTCTTTCCTACTCTATGAATTTTTCTGGCATGATGTCAGGAAGCCAGTGACGATAGCCAGAGCATCCATCGCGTGTCGACGCCGTGGCTGCTGGGGACAAGGACTTTGCCAGCACAGACAGGCCGACTGTGCAGGCATACCTAAACGTTATGGCGGCCTTCACCAGAAGAAGTAGGAGGGTGGTAACAGCAGATCGTGGGGTGGGGGGTCAGAGTTGAGAGATTCAGCCTTGAGACTTAGAACGTGGGGGGGGGGGAGGGGGGAGCACCATGGAGAGAAAAGAAGTCTGAGTCTCCTTTGGCGAAATCCATCCATTGCCTGCCGTCAGTCAGTCATTCCGTGGCGTTTGTTTTATTGACCTCATTCTCTCCAGATCAGGGGGGAAGGGGAAAAGGAGCCTCTGCCCCCTCCCCAATTAGGAGGGGGAGGTGGTTTGCCTTGGTCTCCCGACATAAACTGGTGCTGCCTCTTTCCACTCCGTGTCTGACTGTCTGTTGCTAGGAAGCCGTTGCTGAGTAGTACTCTCAGACTACAAACATAGCATAGGTCTAGTTCTGACTGCAAGCATCCTTACACACCTCTCTCTCTCTCTCTCTCTCTCTCTCTCTCTCTCTCTCTCTCTCTCTCTCTCTCTTTGGTGTGTGTGTGTAACTTCCTTTCAGCAAAGGTTGTATGAGGTGACACCAACGCCCACTCTCACACAACCCTTTATAAACACCTCATGGTTGAAGAACATCAAAATCTATCGATCGGTTTTGGCGCAAAATTCAAGTGATG
>JANJGK010000626.1:267500-282500 GCA_039081455.1 Macrobrachium rosenbergii | reverse complement strand
GCCTCATGACGTACTGTTAGTCTTACCAAAGTAATTAGAAATCTTGTCTGTCATGCTAGAGATATCTACCACTCATTAAGGTAAAAGGCCTTTATATATTTTTTAATTCAAACTCGGTCAGAAGATACAACTTTACCATTGCTTTATAATGACAAGTACATGTTATTCTGAATTCAATTTTATTTTGCAGATTGTATCAGTCATCATGCATTACGACTGGTGAAGAATTTAAGCTCCAGGAGCTGTGGTCCATCAAGCAAAGGCATCTGTCCTCTTTGTGAGAGTCTCACTGGTGTTCTGTAGTAGTTCCCAGCCATTTTAGAATTGATTTCCATGACTTTGGAAATGTTTGATGGGAAAATATTGTTAATATGTGACTAAGTATATGGTTCAATGGAGGTTCTGCCAAGTATCTTATGGAAAAGGATTACTCTTTTCAAATGGGTAATAATATTGTGAACCCTCTAAATAGGCCTTGTGTTTTTAATTCCAAACTTACAGGAATCAAAGACATTGCCACTTGATTTATTTCCAAATTGTTGTCAGTGATGGAGTGTCAGAGGTACTGTACTGTGTGACTTTGCGTTTACTTCTGTATAGTACTCCTTCTAACCTGCAACACTTTTTGTACAGATGTCCTCCTAATACAGTTCTTCCTCTTGCGAGGATGACTGGGCATTAGGGAAGGTGAAATTCAAGTTAATTCTTCCAATTGTTGAAGCTTTCATAGAAAAAGTTTTTGTGGTATTGACATTGTCTTAGTGTTTTGTCTTCAACAAAACTTGAGATAAAGATTACAGGTCTTGACAGCTTGCATTTGACTGGAGACTTGATGCTCTTGAATAAGGTCAATGTTTGTGTATTTTGGAGAGAGGTCACTGAATGGGGCCTTTGTGGTTTTCCCTAATTTCCAAGCAATTTTAGTATGTAGCTGAACCCTTGTTCTGTTAGTTGGCAACACTTTCCATGTTACCTGTTTCATGTATTTGTGTTTTTGTGCTGCATTTCCAGATCTTGCTTAGTGGCTGGAATTTATTTTGGTCTGTTTTGGAGAACGGCTCATTGGCAGAAGTGAGGCAGACTGTAGTGGCTGTGTGGTGGGTGTCCCTATGGTCATCATTTTTCACCTTGTATGAGACTCCACCTGCAGGGATGAGGGAGGCTTCTGCAGTGACATCTGCCCCAGGGACTGGTTCAGTAGAGTCTTGTGGAGGAATGAAAAAGTAGGAATGGCAGCCTAGAAGAGAAAGGATCAGTACGAAAACCACTAAGTTCCTGAACCTGCAAGTCTGGACTGTCAGTTATTAGTTATGTATGAGTACAGAAAAAATCCAGGAAGCAGAGCATTCCTCCTCAATGGTATTTTCATTTATTCTTTTCTTTTATTTTATTTTGCTGTGGGGACATTCAGAGTTTGGAATGTCCAAGAAGGAAAGCAGTCATTTGTTTTACCCAGATCCTTCAGTTGGTGCATTTCTTTGCTACAGAGCAGGCAACAGTTTGGATGAGGAGGGTGTCATCCAACTGTGGTTGCTGCCTTGCTTGTTATCAGTGAGTGATCGTTCCATGGGTGACAGCCATCAGAAAGAGGAAAGTAAGGTTGGGACTCTGCAACAAGGGAAGGATTTTGAATTTTGTCTTTTGATCTAAGAGTTCCAATGCTGTTTTTCAACACCTGGTACCAAGTTCCTTTCCTGACAACCAATTGCTTTTAAAAGAAGTATTTTTGACGTATGTTCTTCTGCCACTTGGAAATACCCATGTTAAAAATTGATGTCATGTAGCTGAATTTGTGCTTATTTTGTTACATTCTACATAATGCCTAAATTCATGATAAAAACTTTGTGACCTATTCAGAAAGAATGTGTAGTCTCAAGATATCAGAATGATAACCAGGTACTTGAGTTGATGAGTGCCTGTCGTGCTGAAATTGTGGCCGAGATACGTCCATCAAATTGCCCTTTGGAGTTTCAGGGAAGAATAATGATTTTGATAAAGTTTTTGTTGGAATAATAACTGTCGACAGTCATCACTGATGTCATTCTTGAGCTCTAGATGAACTGAAAGGGTTTTTCATAAGTAGCAAGTAATTACTGGATCAGTGACAAGTTTAAGAAGTTGGACAGCTAACTATGTGGCTGGGGCCAAAGGGGACACTGCACATTTCCTCAGTATGCACTGCCAACAGTGTGCCACAGAATGCACACTGTGGGTTGAGTCTTGTGGAAGAATGCTTGGTGATTCACCTCATTTCTGTGGGGGGATTGAGGATTTTTGGAAGTGGACAGCTCCTGCTGATGTCTGTCTCCCCCTACTCTTGGATCCTTGTGTTCCCTCTTGTTCCAGAGTGTTGTGGAAGTGTCCTCTTGCCCAGGGGGACGCTGCTGTCAGAACTAGGCAGTTCAGCCATGTTATGGCTGTGCTGTTTCATTCTCAAAAGCTGCAGGAGCCTTTGTGTTGATGTCTGAAGGGACTTTGACCCTTTTGTGGAACTCTACTGTCTTGGCTCAGTTAGGAGGTGATGCTAGTGTTGATGGCTTCTTGGATATGCCCGAATATTCAGTGACTTCTTCTTTTGCCACCTCCTGGTACTGAGCTCTTGCAAAGCAGCTGCTTCAGTTGACTTGACTTTGGGGCCTCAGGATTTGCTCCTTCACTTTCTCTGGAAGGGTTTTCTTTGGCCATAGATTTTGTGAACAGTTGTCAAGGTTCTCAATTCTTGCTAGGTAGTGGAAAGGGAAAAAGAGAACCCACATATTTATGAATAAACCAGGTTACTAACATACATACTTAAGAGAATATACAGTACACAAATTACACATTTATTATTGCTAAGGATTTAAATATGTGGAGTAACTTTTCTACAGTGCTCATAATTCTACATATGAGACAGTCTGTTGAAAGGTGCAGCTGTAGTCTTTGATACTGTAATAATCAGTTGGAATTCTTGTAGGGATTCCTTCTGCTAACCAAGCAGCTATATTCAAGGGGGTTCTGTCTATGTCTGCTTAAATGATTGCTTTACTGCTAGTTGCAGTTACTATTTATATTACCTGGAATGTTTTAGCATACGTATGTAGATTGGTCATTTCCAGCCTGGGTAAAATGTAGTTTGTCCAGAGTAGATTTCTCAAGTCAGTGTGATGCATTACAGAGCCAGCATTCTCTCCAGTAAAGGAATGTTTGTTCCTCTTGAAGGTTGGCTTTCTTGCTTTCACAAGTGAAGCTTTCTATTTGTGCTTTCTTTTCTTGCTTTCCTAAGTGAAGCTTTCTATTTGTGCTTTCTTTTCTGGTGGTTCTCATTTTCCTCTTGAGCTCAACCTAGGGTGAATGACCCAAATGTGACTTGAAGGTAAAGCACCTTATCCAGCTTAGGATATATTCTGCTATGAGAAAGGACCCTAGGATGTATTGTTGAGGATCCAGGGCTTGGAGAATCCTTCCTGAACTAAGCTGGGACTGAACAGTAGGTCCTTTGAGAGTTGGCAAATAGGAAAGGATGTATAGTTGGTGTTTATGACAAGAATAATCAGATCAACCTTGGTTGTCCCAATTTCAGTTATGTTCTGGCAAGATAAACTATGTAGGCTTCAAGTGAAATTGGTCTGTAACCAATATATAAACATCAAGAAGTCACTGGCCTGTAACCATTCGTCTCCTTGACTGTAAAGTCTATAGTCACCGTCATAATAGATTTAGAATGTGTTAAAATATGATGGAAGGGTGACTATACAAATATAATATACAGGTGATGCAAAGTTCCAAGCAGTGAGACTGAAAACAGGCTGCAACACTTGTAACAGGTGGATACAAATACTAGTTGTGCCAGAAACTCTTTTCCTTTCATCTGTATAGGAGACTATATTACAGAATACTACCTGTGACCAGCTAAGTATGAAGGGAACATTTTCATTCGCATTCAGTAAGAAGAAGAAGAACTAAATGGTTGTCAGTGATTATTATACAAATGCACAATTTTCTCCAAAGCTCCAAGTGAGCTCTAGAATTCTTAATTAACACTCTTCAGTTCAGGACTGACTTAATGTTGAAATATAATTACCAGTTACTAATCAAAACATTTGTCAGCAGGTCATCATGTGAAGGGATATTATTTATTGCTCTCAGGAACTTGTTCACATCTGGATTGAAAGGTTCAAGAGGCTGATTTCTAGAGTTGTGGAGTCGAGAATACCTTCAGGAAGAAAAAACTAGATTGTTGAATAATTGTTGGAGGCTCTTGAAAGCTGCATATTCTACACAAAAACAGGTGTACAGTTTAGACTTGTTTGGCAGCATTTTATATAAGGAAAGGGAGCTAGTTTGTTAGAGTTCCAGATTGCATGCAAAAAGCAATGTACAAAGAGGCAGATAGAGTTAATATTATTTGACCACTCATGTTTGCCTGATCTTATGTCTGTAATCAATTTATTTCATATAGTTCTTGGAGTAAGGGATTTAGATTCTGTTCTGCTTCTTGTAGAATGGATGAGAGTGATTCAGTAGATGGATAGTATAGTCAAGACCAGAAACTGCTTTCAGTAATGGGATATCTGCACTTCACTACCATTTTGTATACAAGACCTGATACACCTTTTTTTTTTCTTATTTCAGAACACCACCACCACTAGCAAGATCGATGAGTTACCACCACTGAGAAAGGACCCCAGAGGTTGCCAAGATGACTTCTTCAACCAACTCTGAAACTAAACAAGGCTGGGTCATTCTGCCCAGGGTGCTCAATACAGTGACTTTGAGTGCCGTTAGATGTGGCAGAACCTTTAAAAGCTTAGACATGGCAGCATGCAATTTTGGACACAGCGAATACTTGCCATATTATGCAGGAGAGGAGGGGTGAGGTGCCTTCAGACTGTGCACAAAGAGGCCTTATGAAAGCGGCGTGCATTTTCAGTGCCCTGTGAGAGTGGTTCAACTGGTGCTGATGGGTAAATATGTCACAGAACAGTAAATTTGTGAGGGACCAATATTAAGGGAAAATAAACGTGTATATCTGCACCCAGCAAGCTGTAATAGAGGTTGCATCTACAAGTCCCTGTAACTGCATGAATTTTACAATAAATAAAAACTGTATATATACTCAAATTTTTTTTTGCAATAAATTCATCTATACAGTAACTTGAAAGCTTACAAGTTTCTTACTGCTAAGCAGTTTGTCCTATGTACAAGACCCCTGTTACAATACATGTGTCTCCTATAAACCCTGTAGAGAACACCTAGGTCAAAAAGGCCTGTCAGCTGCCACTGAAGAAGAAGCAGAGCAGTTGTTGCCCAGGCTTGTTGTAACACAACATTGGAGTTGTTAGGCTGTCCACCAAGGTCGGTGGACAGCCATATATAGGGACGGGCTTTCCCAGCGCCTTCATCTCCTCTGCCACTTCACCGGCAATGAGAAACTGAAAGAACAGTAAAAGTATTTTTAATTTTCAAATGCAGTACTATCATGCAAATCAAAATGCAGTATATTATTCAAGCAAAGCAAAAGCATGAGTTAATTAGTTTTTAGCAGTTACATATGTTTATAAATGATGTACATTAAAATCAATGTACATAATCAATGTACATATCAGCAATTATAAACAGATTTCTATATAAACAATTGTTTAGAATTTCATCAGGTAATAATTAATTTTAGAAAGCATATAAAGCCAAGTTAGAATGAAAGCACTAATGGCCAAAAGACCTGTATTATTATTATAATAATACCTGGGCTACAGTTGCATCCTGGCTGCATCCAAGAAGTTCTCCTTGGATGATGGATCCTACATCTGGGAATTATCATTTGAAGCTTCTGTTTGTCCACATGTCCTCAAAGTGGACATCAGTAGACAAGCCAGTGGAATGAGGACACAGAGGGCATCACTTCCTGCCCAGGCCTGATTGAGAGGGTTCTTGAGGCATCTTCATTGCCACATCTGATCCACTTGCTTAGATATCGAGAGTCTGACCTGAAAAACAAAGTGAATTGTGAGAAGACAAGCTTTTAAGAAGACGTCGTAATGTTTCTCAGTACAAGCATCCAAAAATTGTGTGCTGTTTCTCTTTAAAAGTATTCCACAATTACTGTTCTCTATCTCTAACATTTGTAAAGGGCTTTCTGGCCAAAATTATAAAAGGTCTTTTCTTTAAAAAGAGAAAAGCCTTTTTTTTCCCCTACAGAACAGGACAGAGGACATGGTGACGTTCTTCAGTAAAAGCCTTCCAAAATTGCCATTTACATCTTGCACTCTGAAAAGGCCTTTTTTTTAACACAGAAAATATGAGAGAGAGGCCTTTATGAATATAGAAAATGTAACACAGGCTTTTTTTTATACAGAAAATGTCAAAACAAACCTTTTAGAATATAGAAAATATTATGACAGAGGCCTTTTTGAATACAGAAATTACAGCAAGACACCTTTTTAAGTAAAGTTATAACTAGCCTTTTTGAATACACAATGTAATTCAACAAACAGGCCTTTTTCAATATAGAAAATATAACACACATGCCTTTTTGAGTACAGGAAATATGACACGGCCTTCTCTGAACTGAAAATATGACAAACGGCCTTCTCAAGCATTCAGAAATGATATCTAACTGAGTTTTGGCAGGGAAAAAGACCTTTATTAGATCATTGCAAGATCATGGTGCAGTACGCACCTCAAAAGTATGTCGTTCATATGGTACAATTTTTGTACAGTGTGGTACAATATTCAGACAGTATTTTGATGAAAACATTGTGTGGAACAAAGCCTAATCAGATTAGCTTGCTGATTCTGGGATTAACTGAGCAGATTATTTTGTCAAAATCTCAAAACACTCTCAGAGGAGAGAGAGAGAGAGACCTACACCACAAAATGGTTATGAATGGAATAAAAACTAAGAGTTAGGTTGTAGATATTGGTAGATATGTTGCAATAAAGGAGGCACTTACTAGTTCTGGTGTATTAGAAGATGTATTGATATATCAGCTGATGTGTTCATACATCCTCCTCACACATTCATACAAGTTCTGATGTTCCTTTGGCCTTCGTGATGTGTGATGTTTTTCCCAGAGAAGTTTGCCAGAAAAAAGAAAATAACTGAATGAGATCATTGCTTAGAATTTTAACATTATTTTGCTAACCTCAATAAATATAGGAAAATATATTTAAAAATATTTTGCAGTCAATTTATATATATATACTGTATATATATAACTATCCTTGGGGTGGGTTACAATAATAGAAAATTTATTCTAAAATGTAATTGTTTTAAGCAGGGAGAATGTTTAAAATTAAAGTGTTGTAATTAGCAAAAATATGTTTGAAATGTAATGGTTATAATTATAGAAAGTTTATTTAAAATAAGAAGGTTTTGAATTAGGGCAAATACACTTGAAAATAAAGGGTTATATTTAGGGAAAAGTGATTTAAAATCTAAAGGTCATAATTGGGAAAAATCTGTTTTAAATGTAAGGGTTATAATTATAAAAAAAAATTGATTAAAAATACAACTGTTGTATGTAGGAAAAATTTATTCAAAATGAAAGGGTTATAATTTGGAAAAGAATATTCCAAATGTCAGAATTATTACAGAAAATGTATTTGAAAGGTGAGGTTTATACCTCTAGAGAGCCTATTCAAAATGCAACTGTTTCAGATTAGGGAAAATATATCTTCACTGAAAGGTTATAATTGGGGACAACTGATTTAGAATATAATTGTTTAAATTAAGAAAAAAATTACTTAAATTGCAATGCTTATGAGAAAGAAATGATTTAAATGTAAGGAATAACAACCACGGACAATTTATTAAAAAGTGATTTTCTAATTGCCGTCTATTTCCATGTGTCAGACGACCTTTAGATAAGACGAGGTCAAAAATCTGGGCAAATATTCATGAATTTACTTCATATCTGTAGAATTTGGTGACTGCCAAATTACAAAACCATCTGTGCAGAGGCCAGCAATAACCCCTCTGCATGGAACCACCAGGGAAAAGGAGAAAATATGAGGCTAGTTTTAAAATAAATGTTGTCTGTCATCCAAAGTTGTGTTATGTACCACCAAAAAGATTGGTACATAACTGAACATCAGTTATGTACCAATTACAGCCTTTCTAACACCTCTCAACAACAACGCCTGAACTCATCCTGACCAATGTTTGCTGATTACAATCATGTCAAAGACTGGAGAACACAGTTGTGTGGTGACCGACTATAACTATTATTCGGAAGATGAATCTGATTTGTATGGAACCAGAAGCCCACAAAAGGGGCCACTGACTTGAATTCAAGAAGCTTCCAAAGAACATTATCGTGTTCATTAAGAGGAAGAAGTAAGAGGAGGTAAAGGAAAATACAGAAAGAGGAGATCTTGCTTATTAAAAAAGAAAATATAAATTAGTAAACAGATAAAAATGTATTAAAATGCAAGGAAGGAGAATAGTATTAGGGCAGTAATGCATTGCATCTTCGCTTGAACTTTTGAAGAAGTTCCAACTGAATGCCATCCTCTGAGGGAGACCAGTATGAGGACAGTATAGCATCAGCTAAGCTAACACAGCCCTTACAAATAGCAGCACTGACACTCTCTCACACAAAGCAGCAATTGAACGAAAGGTAAAGAATGTAAGAGAGTTGTATATTGTACTCTATACAGTCTGCTGTATTTTACTCTTAAGGCCAACAGAACGTTTCCCTTGTATACAGAGAAGTAACAAGGGTCCCAAACCACTACCTTGCAGAACACCACATATGAGAGGTCTGTACACACTGAAAATGCAGATCAGTACTCTCTCTCTCTCTCTCTCTCTCTCTCTCTCTCTCTCTCTCTCTCTCTCTCTCTCTCTCTCTCTCTCTCTCTCTCTCTCTCTCTACTGTTGGTCACTTTTGGAATTCTGAATGCTTTAGATGACATACCCTTTATAAATAATAATTTAGGGTCCCCACAAAAGACAGGAGGATTCAACCAGCCCACACGATTAAAGTATAGTATAGATATCACAATATCCGAGGAGAGAGAGAGGGGGGGGGAGGGGTTTGTGGACAGAAGAATGAGCAATGTTTAGTAAAATGGCATTACTGTGTCTGACTGCCAATTTTGTATACTACCAAACATTACACACACATAAACTAGGTTACTGAAGATAGCTGACAGAATATAGAGAAATATTGTTATCTGAAACATAGCAAACAAAAATGTGACTGAGGTCAGTGAGATAGTCAGGAATTGCTCATGATGCATTTAAAATAGACTCAACCTACTTCCTTTCTCTGCAACACACCAATTACGGAGCATCTAATCTGGCAATGAGGAAAGGCCCTTTCAAAATGTTCTGAAAACTCACATCTTAAGATGACCACACGTCACCCACAGCACCCATTCTTCAATGACAACTGGAGCTAACAAGAAAAAGAAGGTGACAGGTCTGAAAATGCATGAACCCATAATTCAAAGTTCTACTTTGGAGACAGAATAGAATAGAAGATATAAGTTAGGCCAAAGGCCAAGCGCTGGGACCTATGAGGTCATTCAGTGCTGAAAGGACAATTGAGAGTAAAAGGTCACAAAGGTGTAACAGGAGGAAAACCTCAAAGCAGTTTCACTAGAATCAATTGTTAGAAGAGGGTGGAAAGATGGAAGAAAGACTATGAATGGAGGTACAGTAAAAGGAATGAAAGGGGTTGCAGCTATGGGCTGAAGGGAAGCTGCAAAGACCCTGAAGTAATGCATACAGTGCACCGCGCATGAGGTGCACTGACGGCACTTTCCCCCTACAGAGACTGTGGAAACTGATGCTTCATGAAAACCCACAATCCAGCACTGAACAGTTAGCAGAATGAGCACTCCAAGACCAAAAGTATGTCATGTATAGGAAAGCAGCCCTGTCATTCACATGCAGAGAGGTCTGGAGAGAGCATCACAATTATGAAACAGGAAAAATCAACACAAAACTGACATTTACTTCACATTTCAAAAATAAATCCTAAAGAGCTAGGAACCTGACATGTAAAACATATTGAAATTCAAGCTTCCAAAAATTCTGATGTCCATTAGAAAGAAACAACAGAAGGAAATAGATCACAGAAAGAATAGATCAATTACACGACATCCTCTGAAGGGAGACGGTTCCACAGTCCAAAGGTGTGAGGAATAAAGGACTTCTGGAACTGACAGGTTCAACAGAAAGGTACATTTACTGCAAGGCAGTGATATGGCAGGTTTGGGTGCATGTATTAATGGCAAGTGCAGAGGCCTCTAAGAACTGTCAGTTCTCCAAGGGATTTTGTAAAAAGAGGTCACATGTGAAATACAGGTGTGAATCACTTACCACAGACAACAAATTAAAAAACTGTCAAACAGCAAATAATCTTGCTTTCTCATCAGGCTTTCCCACTTGAGGCCTTGGCTAAAATAGCCTTGTACTCCATTTTGCAGACGTCACTTAGATGCTGGAGTTGTTGTTCTCAGGGTCACAACAATCCTGAAATGAAGTACAAAGCTATTCATTTCAAACTAAAAAATCTTCTCTATTCCATCAGCCAATCTTGAATGAACCATCAATAATATAAGAATAATTTAAAAAGCATAGTTTCATGATATAAAGACTATTATCAAAATATGGACTTTTTTCAGCTGAAGGGTGAAACTGGGAAACGGCCATTTTCTATCAGACGTAAATAAAATGCTGACACATCAAACTTCATAGCAATGGAATGCAATAAAAAGTTTAGGCCAGAGGCTAAGCGTTGGACCTCTAAGGTCACTCAGCGCTGAAAGGGAAATTGAGAGTAAAATGGTTTTAAATGTGTCACAGCAGAAAAAACCTTGCAATCGCACAGTGAAACAATTGTTAGGTGAGGGTGGAAAAGAAAATGAAAGAAAGAGAATATGAACGGAAGTACAGTAAAAGGAATGAAAGGGGTTGCAGCTAAGGACTGAAGAACTCTGCAAAGAACCTCAAGTACTGCTTACAGTGCATCACGTGAGGTGCACTGCCATGGGATCAAACTTTATAGGGAATAACTGATACCAGTCATCTAAGCCTCTAAGAAATAATTTTTTATCACATGTACTATTTTTATGATAAATGAGCTTTAATGAGGCTACGGAACCCCTGAGGACTTGTTCCTAAATGATGTATAAATGGAAGGAAACGAAGAAGCTGAACAGCTAAGTACAGATGAAAAGTAACAGAAGAAACTTAATGGGCAACGCAGGTGTAGGACAAAGAGACGAGACAAAACCTTTGTTTCCATCGACACTGTTGGATGAGACCTCATACAAGCTCTCACGTGAAGAAGCCCTTAAGCAATGTACAAGCATTCAGTTTATATCTTCCGTTATATAGCAACTCATTTTAAGCATCTACAATGTAATCAACTGCATCCTTGGTACCAAAGTTCTCTTAGAACTCACGTCATAGTCCACAAAACTGGGCCATTTCATTTTCCACCTTGTGTATCGTGGCAGTGAAGTGGTCTGCAGGCTAGCCACATGAACAACTGACCAACACATTTTTGTGATTACAGTAACCTACTTCTCACCCATTTGCTGGGCAATCAATGAAAAGGAAAAATGATATACTGTGCAGTATAAGATCGACCTCCTATAGGTTAGTAAATGCAGTCTAGCAGACACTTTCTTACAACACAACCAGACAGTAGTGAGCAGAATGTCTGAGATTCTGAGATGGAACGCTTGTGACAACAATTAGACAAGAAAAGCTCAGCATTACCATGCACAACTGATCAGTAAATACAGTGGAGCATTAAGCATTTAATACACAAAGGCAAGAAACTGCACGGAAAATACAAGTGTTGTCAGACTCCACCTGGTGGGTTCAAATTCACAAACCAAAACGTTAAAAGTTCTCTTATATCTTCTTCGTTTTAACATGCTTTTATACCTGGCTGATTATACCTGAATGGTATTCCAGTAAGGAAGCTACCCTCCTTCCTAAGAGCATACCTCATTATGGTAACCCCAAATCAGTCATTCACTGTTACCTTTAACCAAGACCCAGTTGCCTGTTTCTTATAGGTACTCACTTTTCATAAGATTGGCCACACCTGTCAATCACATATGAACTGCATAACGTGTTAGTTACAACATAGAAAGTCGCTTTCAGTAATATCCTCCATCATCACATTCCTTAGAAGTTTGCTCTGGTGTCATGTTCCTCATTCTTCGTCTTATTTTCAAAAGTCTGAAACGAAAGAAAAAATAAAATACTGACTTGCAAAGCCCCAAGAATTGTTCTGTGAATAACAGTCCTCCGAATGTAGTGTCACTTATAACTGGAGGAAGCATGTGGTCACGTTAAACGGAAATAGCTAGAGAGTAAAATAATTCCTAACTTTCTCAATAATTAGAAAACTACCCTCTATAAGAACAAAACAATGAGTTTCCTTTCTAGGAGTCAGGTATTACTCATACAATAAGGTTAGCAAACCTTAAGTCTTGTACACAATTCACAGCCATTACTAATTAGTCCATGGAAACTACAATATGTTTGAACATATAATCGTTATCACAAAATTAAACAAGTAAAAAATGTGCCCAAGTTTCTTTGGCACAATAAAGTTTTCTGTATAGCACATAAACTATCTTTACTTGGTCTGTATAATGCTATGTGAGCCACAGCCCATGAAACTCTCAGCCAGCTGTAGTGGCCTGTGTTGTTGCATTGCCAGAAGCACAAAAATGGCTCATTTTACCCTGAAATAAAATATGAACTACTGAGGCTTGAGGGCTGCAATTTGGTATGTTTGATGGTTCGAGGGTGGATGATCAACATAGCAATTTGCAGCCCTTTAGCCTCAGCAGTTTTTAAGATCTGAGGGCAGACAGAAAAAAGTGCAGAGAGACAAACAGACAGAGCCGGCACAATAGTTTCCTTTTCAGAAAACTAAAACTCATTAAATGAATGACTGTAAATAACCTACTGAGAAAATGACCAAGTTTTCAGTTCCTGAAACTGCCCTTGAATTCTGAACTTTCTCAGTAGCTAGAAAATTCTACCCTCAGTAAGAACAAAACAATGAATTTCTTCTTTACAAAATGTGCATTATTCATAATGGTCAAAATAAGTGTTGTGTCTCAAATACTGACATTAGCATTCATATCTCAGGCGTTGGAGAATTATAAACAAAAAATTGGAAAACAATCAAGTCATTTTGATCAATATCATGCTGACAAATCACAGATGAGCTACTCACATTTCAAAAATTCCTCTACAAAACTCTAAGTATATCATTTAAGATGGTTCTGTATCTGTTTACTATAAAAGGAATTTCAAAAACTTCACCTACTTGAGTAGGGGCTTTTTCTTGGAGTGAAAATTTAGCCTGAAGTCTTTCCTTTGGAAACTGGACACAGCTGGGATCAGTAACTAATGGACTTCTTTGTTGCCTCAACTCTTGACTGGTAAACATGTCTTCCCAGAATCAAGGTGCATTTGGTGTCAATGCTGAACAGACTAACCTGAAAAATAAGTCCAGATTTATGAAGGCACAGTGCAATTCTATATATTTCCAAAGACATCATTTACAAAGAATTTAAGGCACTGTATCACAAACAAGTGTAAAACCATGTAAGGGATATGGACGTCAAAAGTCACAATATTATTTTCTTCAACACAAACCCTTCATGATATTGGTCAGATGGAAACTCATAGTCAACAGAACTAAGATATGCTTAAACTATTTTCAGATTTCAGAGTTGTAAATCATTGCTTTATGACAACCTTCAGCGAAGGTCACATATGACCTTGACTGTCTCCCTTGTGACCCTGTCTTTTGCAGAGGACTTGAGTGGAAATTCTCCGTCATAATCACAATTTTTTTTCAGCCAGTAAGTGAAACTGAATGAAGTCATGGACTGAGGTTGTTCAACCTTCACATGAAAACATCAACTTTTGTAAACAAGGTAATATCATCTGACCAGTCCAGCATATCCACACTGTCTTTGAACTCGGAGGAAATAAGACCACTGAAACTGTCTCCATATCTGCATCTGCGCCAATTCAGGTTTTGCTAATCTACGTCTTGTCCCTCAAAAAGTGTCTGCCAAGAGACTCATTACCTAATCACTCATTAACAAGTCCCAATATCTTCAAGTTTTACAACAAATTTTATTGCTGAAAATATAACTCCACTATTGCACCACTAACTTAATAAGTCAGTACTAACCTAACAACCCTTCCAGCCAGCTGTGTGGTTTCAGAAAACATATGCTACACGAGCCTTGAGATTTTGTGTTTAGTACATAACCAACGATGGTTTTCAACATATGGACGTGACCTAACAGGGGGTCAAGTCAGGTCAAATTCATTGGAAAATCCAAAACCTTTTTTCGTAAAGCATTGATTCATGGGCTAAATAAAAATAACCTTGGTAAACATAAACGAGACAGCCACATGAAGGTATCATTTATGAATACAATTTTTAGGCTAAATACAGAAAAAGAGTACAGTGTATGGAATGCAGCACAGGTGAGGAAAGTTGAGAAACTGACTGAGATAATGACAAATTAGCTGTCTTTTGCCTGTGTTTTCACATTCATCCCTGAGGGGCTGGTACTAAACACAGCATCCACTAGAGCCCCTGCCCCATTCAGCGGCAGCCCCCGGGGGATAAATTTCAAAACATGGATGAACGACGACAAATTTCTCATCATCTTGGTTCCTTTTCCAATTAGCTGACCTGAACTGCATTCTTTGGAAGCTTGAATTTCAAGTCTATGGGCCCTTTGGGGGGCTTCTTGTTCCACATGAATAGGGTTCTTCTTCATCCTCTGAATAATAATAATAATAATAATAATAATAATAATAATAATAATAATAATTCTATACACACTCTTCTAGGACAGACAGACAGACAGACAGACAGACAGACAGACAGACAGACAGACAGACAGACAGACAGACAGACAGACAGACAGACAGACAGACAGAGGTTCTGTCAACCACAACAAACCTAACCATCCCTATAGTCAAACCAAACCATCGTGAGGGTTTTG
>JANJGK010000626.1:12500-262500 GCA_039081455.1 Macrobrachium rosenbergii | reverse complement strand
AACTGTAACTGTAATCTGTACTTGAATTTGTAGTTACTCTCGTCATTAAAGTAAGAAAACCACAGAACTCGTCTCTATTACGCCTTTCTGAGAGATACCAGTAATTAAGATAGTTTCCCTCCAAAGAGAGCAGGTTCAAGAAAGCAGTGAAGGTGGAATCTACACTTGGAGAAGTTTGCAGCTGAGAAATAAAAATACTTTCAGTCGGACACATTACTATGTAATATAATGATTCTAATTATACAATGAATTACTATACTTGTATTACAGGATATTTTGTATCATTGTATAAAAATACATTAAAATTGAGTAATATCTATAATGAAAATACAACACGTAAAGTAATTGTATATTTATAATGTTTATTACATTAAAAGTGAATAATATTTATAATGAAAATACAATATACTGTATATTTATAATGTATATATTGATGCCTTGTACGTTTAAGGAGACTACAACCAATAAAAACATATTACAAAACCATTTTTTTTAATGAACAAATCAGACAATCAAATCATTATATATAAAAAGAATTTACACTTCATTTTATTTCATTTTTTATAGTAAGCCTATGAGGTATTCATATATATATAAGGTCTACCTATTAAGCCTATGTGGTATTCATATATATAGAAGGTCTACATATTAAGCCTATGTGGTATTCATATATATATTTCAGAAAATATGGCCGCTACAATCTTATAAGATACATGGTGTGATGAAAGAATTTTTGGAGCGAGAGGGAACTAGGGCGAGAGACTGGATGCAAAATCTTTGTATTCAGCAAATAGTTTGATTCCTCAGCTCTCTGCGCGAGAAGCTCAGCAATATTGGCGATCAGGTGATATCCGGAGCGTTATGTATATTCGTGAGTACGTGTGTTACTTTGATCTAGATTATGCCAAAATCTGCCCTAAAAGTGAGTTTGATCGTTCATTAACGTGATAGAACTGCGGTTGTCCAGTCATAGCTTTGGAGTGGTTCCAGGCTTTGAAAATCGGCAGATAAGGTAGAGTCTCAAATCTCTGTTTTAATGGGAGAAAATTGAACTTGTGATTTTTACCACGACTTTCTGATCATTATGTACTTGTGAACTGGTGTGGGAGATTTAATATGAATATTCATACCTCTTTTATATTATTATTTTGTTGTGTTACGTTTGCCATATCTTGGCTATGCATTTTACACTTTCCATTATTGTGTTTTGCATTTCATATATTTTTGGGAGTTTTCTATCATGTTTAATTCTTTCGACAGATGTCTGTGGACTTGTTGGAATAACATGTGGGCTTGTGGTAGACTGTTTTTTTTTGGACATGACTTTAGTTATTGATTTGGGAGTATGTGTGATTTTGGGGATTTCCAGGCTATTAGCCATAATGAGACTTCTTTAACCAGAAGTGCTTTGCAGTTTAGAGTTTAGTTATCTGACTCGATAATTCATTTATTATGCATTTTAATCTTTGCTTTGATTTTATTCATTTCTTGTTGGGTTATTTGAATAATAAACCTATTTTTGTAGAAACGATTGTGTTTCTTTAAATAGTCCATTTAATTGCTTTGAGAGAATGAGTGAGGTTAGGGTGGATGAGCTTTGATACACGGAGAGAGAGAGAGAGAGAGAGAGAGAGAGAGAGAGAGAGAGAGAGAGAGAGAGAGAGAGAGAGAGAGAGAGAGAGAGAGAGAGAGAGAGAGAGAGAAAATGCGAGTGTGATCATGGGTTGAACCTTTTCACGTCTTTTTCCTGAAGTAGATCGTTAGGATTACTCTACGTACACTTCTAAAACAAGTGTTGATCTGTTCCCTGTAACATATATAGAAGGTCTACATAGTAAGCCTATGTGGTATACATATACTGTAAATAGAAGGCCTGCATAAAAAGTCTATGTGGTATTTGACAACCGTCTGCTTACCGGATGCTTTTAGCACGTCGTCCGTTTGCTTAACGTTTGTCGAAATAATTGCTAAAAATGCTTGATGTACATCCAGAGCATTGAATCTAGCACAAAAATGCCTTGAGAGAAAGTTCTCGAATCTCACTCATAACTAAACTCTCTTTCTCTCTCAAAGTTCACTAACAAGAAAGCAAAATTGCCTCGTGAAATGATGACCAAAGGAACTGATGACTTTCTATCTAACTCATTCAGAGGATGAAGACCATCTTTGGCAAAGCGTTTCACTGACCCTGATCTCACATTATGACTGTTAAGACGTCTCAAATACATTGCAAGACTAAGCAAAAAAAAGAGGTTTAATCTAACCAGAATGATACAGTACTTTAGTAATTTACAAAGCAAGTCCAGGCTCCCCACTTCTGACTGGTTAGCTTCAAACAGAAAACAGTAATACAGTCTCTCTACTGTGTCCAGGATCTACTGAAGCTTTATCTCATTCTTTGTACAATATTAAAACCAAGAACATATCCAAAACAATCAAAGAAACCTGCACCTAATTTTCATTGATGTTTAATGAAGAAATTAATCTTTTTACTTCCACTAAGACTGACATTTCATGGAAACATTCAAGCTTACAACTACTGTACATATACAAGTGCATACGCATAATTTCTAATAACAAAAGGAAGAAAAATTCATGCCAGCCAATGACAAAACTAATTCTTTAATCTAGAAATCATACAAAAAGAGCAATGATAACGATTTTTCATCTTCTACTTTTACAGGAGGTTCTACGTACAATATTCAATCCAAGTTAGGATCTGATCAAATTTTCCTCTGTTTGGAATACTCAAAAATAAAATAATTTAGAAATCATACAAAAAGTACGCAAGAACAAGAAAAGTGAAGTATGCACCAGAAAATTTCTTCACCTGGCACTGTACATTGTTCAATGAGTACAATGTCACATCAAATTCGCTATGGTCGAAATATTCTCGTTCTGCCTTGACTTCTACGAAAGGGTCTGCAAACTAAGAGCCCTCATCTGTGTTTTCAGTAAGATCCTCCAACAAATTCTCCTTCTCTTCTTTGATTAAGAGCACTGATAACGATTTTTCAGCTTACACTTTCACAGGAGGTTCTACGTACAATACTCAATCCTAGTTAGGATCTGATCAAATTTTCCATTCGTTTGGAATACTCAGAAATAAAATATTAAAAAAAGGAATAAACAAATGCTCTCAATAGCACCGTCTACAACACAGAATCAGAAAAACTTTGATGTAAAAATTAACTAGATCCTAAAAATGTAAATAAGGATTTTGCTTTTTATAGTCCCCTAGGTTGCTGTTGCTTTTTTTTTTTAAAGATTTTGCAGATAAGTTCGCAATGATAATTTCCATACCCAGTACAACTTACTTAGGGATGCAAACCTTAATAAATCTGTCAGTACAACTAAACATCACCTCTGATGAATAGCTTTGCTTGTGCATTTTGACACTTGAAAACACTAATTTTGGCATTCAGAACCAATGGCTGTGATTTGAGATTAACAATGACTGTGATTTGGAGATTACAAGACAAAAATATAACACGCAGTGTAAAAGAACAATTTCTACCCTTCGTGACTTCTCACATATGTTATGAATCTACAGAGAAAACTTCTTGACCATCGTGTGGATGAATGACATCTTTCTTCCGAGTTAACACATTCATTCTAAGATGGACCTAATGAAAAAAAATTCTTGGGAACCAAGTGCATATAGTGTATATGACTTCTTTCTAGTATGAGTTTTCACACACCTTTTGAGACACCTTGATTCACAATATCTCCTTTAGCACTCATGAGACGTGAATGGCTTCTCTCCAATACGGGTTCACATAAGGTTTCTCAGAGAAGAGGTATACTAAAAACCTTTTTGGCATTCAGTACATTAAATTGCCCTCTAAATATTATGAATTTTCATAAGTAATCCCAAAGCACTTGAAATTGTCCAACATTTTTGACATTAGGACTGGAGAATGTCCTTTCTCTACAATGACTTCCAGTGTGTACTTTGAGAATTTCAGAATTAAAAAACTACCTAGACAAAGATCAAGTATACAGTTTCTTTCTAGTGTGAATTCTCATGTGTTCTGAGATGAACTAATTGAGAAAAACTTCTTTGACATATAGAACAAGTGAATGGTTTCTCTCCCATATGAGTTCTCATGTGTTCTGAGTTGACTTTGATGAGAAAAACTTCTTGGACATATAGAGCAAATGTAAGGTTTCTCTCCTGTATAAGTTCTCATGTGTCTTTTGAGACAAATTTGATGAGAAAATTTCTTTGACAAAAAGAGCAACTATAAGGCTTCTCTCCTGTATGAGTTCTCACGTGTGTTTTGAGAGTACTTTGACGAGAAATCTTCTATGGTTTATAGAACAATATAATGGTTTCTCTCCTGTATGAGTTCTCATGTGTGTTTTGAGAGTACTTTGACGAGAAAATCTTTTTTGACAGAGAGCAAGTATATGGTTACTCACCTGTATGAGTTTTCATGTGTCTTTTGAGTTGAGTGTGATGAGAAAAACTTCTTTGACATATAGAGCAAGTATATGGTTCCTCTCTTGTATGAGTTCTTGTGTGTGTTCTGAGGTGACTTTGACGAGAAAACCTTCTTTGACACAAAGAACAGGTATAAGGTTTCTCTCCCGTATGAGTTCTCATGTGTGTTTTGAGATCACCTTGACAAGAAAATCTTCTTTGACATATAGAGCAAGTATATGGCTTCTCACCTGTATGAGTTTTCATGTGTGTTTTGAGATGACTTTGACAAGAAAATCTTCTTTGACATATAGAGCAAGTATAAGGTTTCTCTCCTGAATGAGTTATCATGTGTGTTTTGAGATGACTTTGATGAGAATATGTTCTTTGACATATAGAACAAGTATAAGGTTTCTCTCCCGTATGAGTTCTCATGTGTATTTTGAGATTACTTTGACTAGAAAATGTTCTTTGACATATAGAGCAAGTATATGGTTTCTCACCTGTATGAGTTCTCATGTGTGTTTTGAGATGATTTTGATGAGAAAAACTTCTTTGACATATAGAGCAAGTAAAAGGTTTCTCTCCTGTATGAGTTCTCGTGTGTGTTTTGAGATCACTTTGATGAGAAAAACTCCTTTGACATATAGAGCACATATATGGTTTCTCACCTGTATGAGTTCTCATGTGGGATTTCAGGTGGCTCATCTTTGAAAATGTCCTTTGGCATTCAGCACAAGTTATTTGCTTCCCTGCTGTGTTGCTTCTCTTTGAAAATTCTTTTGTTCTAACCAAATATCTATTTTCTTCTGCAACACAGACCTCCTTTCCACTTTCACCATCACAGCTTGGAGAGCCATCCTCGTACTTAACCCTCACAATCCGGGCTAAAATACGCTTATGTAACCCCTGAGACCGGGCTAAAATTGACCATTGCAAATTGGAGAAAAATACATATCTATGGAAAGGTAATAGCATGCACATGAACATGGAACAAAAAAAAAAAATCTTAAAAAAATTTTTGTACTTACCAGAGCGAGTTGATTATAAAGTGCTATAAGTAGGATGAGTGGGGAGACAGCTAACTGAAAAGAATTGGCCCGGGCGCGGGCCTTTTCGCCGACACGCTAACAAACAATACCACGCAAAATAATGAATTCTAAAAGTTTGCACTTGTATACAACAAATATAATACAATAAAAGTTATTTACATGTAAGTTATTACCCGTAAAATGCAATGAAAATGAAACATACCCATAAATGTAAAAAAAAAGTATATAAAAAGTAATACTCGGGAAAAAAGTTATCGAAAGCCTTATATTTCAGCCCTTATCGTATGAAAAATATTAGTATTTATGAAAGACCCGTAATGTAATATGAAAACCCGTAATGTAAAGTAAAAGTTATTTAAAGTGAACAATACCCATCAAGTTATACCCGTAAAATGCCATGAAATTGAAATATATATCGTCAATGTATGCCAACACATTTCTCGACTCAATGAAAAGCTCTCTCTCTCTCTCTCAAGTGAATAATATACCCATAAAAGAAAAAGTGAATTACCAGGTAAATAAAAAACAAAGTTTACCCGATATAAAAAAAAAGTTATAATTACCTCTCTCTCTCTCTCTCTCTTTCGATAAAAATATATTTTATTTACCCTGAAATATGTTCATAAACTCATAAATGTAAAGTAAAAGTTATAAAAAATGAAAATGAACAATACCCATTTTACCGTAAAATGACCTGAAAGTGAAATATATCAGTAAATGTAAAACAAAGTTTACTTGAAATAAAATGTTATGATAACATGTATTTTACTTGTATTTTACTCTCTCTCTCTCTCTCTCTCTCTCTCTCTCTCTCTCTCTCTCTCTCTCTCTCTCTCTCTCTCTCTCTCTCCTAGAATTCATTATAGCTGTGGTATATTTTGAAGCATGGCAAACATAGACCGACGCCACATGTTGGGCACCAGGTTGTGACCAACTTCCTCCGTCTTTCCTCAATGTTCTTTGTGTTAGCACATACGTGGCAGGTCCTCTGGCTCAGTTTTCCCTTTTGGGTTTCGGGAAGGCGGTCCAAGAAGTGGGTCTGGCACCATTGTCTGGGTGCCAGACGAGACGTTTCTGGTTGCTCGACAAATTTTCCCTTGGCTGTTCTCTGGAATTGGCCATATTTCGTCAAGAGCTGTTTACACACGTTGAGTGAAAAGTAGCGCAGAGAAATTGACTGTTTTGTATGGAATTTGTACAGGTTATATGCATTCAGCATACAAACGTCTATGATGTGGAATAGGGCTTTCTTGTACCACTTCATTGTTCTCCGAGTGCATGACACGTATCCAATTTGCATATCAGATTTATCTACAAGACGCATGTTTTTCATGTAGTCCACAATCACATCTGGTTTGTAAATGGTTTCACGTGTTCTGTAGTCCTGTTTCCCAGTGGATATCATTTGCCCAGTGTGAATCCCCGACAACAGATTGAATTCCTTTCGATCCTTCCATTTCACAAGGAGATGATGAGCTTTCTTTCTGAAAACAGCCTCACCTCGTTTGATACCCTTTGGGAATTTGGGCATTCCTTTTCTACTGTCTCTGACCGTCCCAACCAACCCGGTGTTGTTGTCGTGGAGATAAGTACTTAGCCCCGGGCTGGTGTAGTAGTTATCAGTATACAGGATATGGCCTGCATTCCAATAGGGATCCATTAGCGTCTTCACAACGGCCCCTGAATGCCCCAAGGGATCATTAGCTGGGATGTCTACGTCTGTCCCTGTATAAATGACAATGTCAAGAACATATCCCGTTTTACAGTCACAAATAACATATATTTTTATCCCAAAACGATGTCTTTTTGTTCTTATGTATCGCTTGAATATCAGTCTACCCTTGAATAACACTAAACTTTCATCCACAACAAGTTTTTGGAAGGGATAAAAATATTTTTTGAATCTTTCCCTTACCATTTCCAAGACATCTCTTATTTTCCACAGTCTATCATTACTATTTCTATCCCTCATCTCATTGTCTGTGAAATGCAAGAACCGATATATATCCTGATATCTGTCACGTGGCATGAAATTTCCATATATCGGCGTATATATGTATGCATCTGTTGCCCAGTAATCCCTCATACGATGCTTCGATGTATGAGGCATTAGTAACGTGAGAGCCAGGAACACTATCATTTCTTGGAGACAAACATCCACCCATTTCTTCATCTTCGATGTACCAGGAGGCCTGTTACGTGTGAGGAGCGAGTGATACCGATTGGTTTCATCGGCCATGACTTGCACTATATCATCGTCGATGAATTTCCGAAAATAATCGGATTCTTCACTCATATTAGAGTCGAGGTCAAAATCTAGAGTCACTCCTGCTGAACCACCAAAAACATAATCATGAGGAACGAAATTACGCCCATCAGTCCAACCGTCATCTTCTGTAGCCGCAGCCGACCCATGTGTTCGAACACCACGGCCGCCTCCCCTTCCCCCCGATGAACTGCGAGAGGAAGAGGATCCCACCCTCCCCCGTTGCCTGCGGCGTCGGCGAACGGACCCTCTGCCTCGGAGAATGTCTTCTTCAGCATCAATTATTTCGGCTTGATAAGCATCACTATCATCACTACTACTATCAGTTTCTTGCTGACGATATGTAGGATCATTCAGTTCCTCATCACCACTTTCATCAGCCCATCCCAAGCCTTCGAGAACGTCGTTCTCGTAATCAGACTCGCTCCCATAGCTATCACTATCGTGGAATTCTTCCAACAATTTCAAAGTTTCATTGATTTCTTTGGTCGTTAGGGGCCTCTTTTTACTACTAATTTTTTCTAAGAAGGGATCTGCAAATAAAGGGTCTTCATCTGTGTTTTCAGGAAGATCCTCCTCAAAATTCTGCATCTCTTCTTTGATTAATGACATTTCCACAGGATGTTCCATTTACAACACTCGAATCCTAGTTGGGATCTCTTGAAATTTTCCTCTGCTTGGAATACTCTGAAATAAAATAAAAAAATCTGAGTAAAACTTGTTCTGAATAGCACCATTAATAACAAAAACAGAATTTGAAATTGAAAATAATTTCATGTTTTAGAGTATGTGCCTATTTCAGTTCTAAAACTAAAATAAGCATCCTCTGGGAAAACAAATATCACAATGAAATGATCATCTAGACACATTCGTCTCAAAAGAAATAAAACGGCATCCTCGGATTCTGTTTGGAATCAATTTTATTTAGGCCAAAGTTGGTTGACAATCAACCAACAGCTTCTGCCTTTACCACATATTCCCGACTTACTCTAATTTTGACAATCAAATGAACAGCATCTTTCCTTCATGAGTTGGGAGTATTATAAATCTATCTACAGAAGAATGACCTTTTGCTTATGTGAACTGCACGTGCATTTTGAGGTGGTTCTATTGAAAAGGCTACTTGGACACCCAGTGAATATAAATCAATGCTATCTAGTATGAGTTTCCATGCGCCTTTTAAGAACATGGGATAGAGAAAAACTCCTTCAGCTAAGTGAATGGCTGTTTCTCTCCAGTATGGGTTCTCATTTGTACTTTGAGAGGAGAGGAATGATAAAACCCTTCTTGGCATTCAGTACTTGTGAAAGGCCAGTCTCTCCAGTATGAACTGTCATGTGTAATTTCAGGCTATTCAAACGTGTTTAACTTTTTGGACATTCAGAACAAGTGAATGGCTTGTCTCCATTATGATTTCTGATGCGTATTTTGAGGCTTTCAGAAAGAGAAAAACTACTCTGACATACAAAGCAAGTGAACGGTTTCTCCAGTTCAATTCTCACGCCTGTGTTTTGATGATTCAGGTGATTAAAAGTACTCTGGCATTCATTGCAAGGATATGGTCTCTCTCCAGTATGGATTCTGATGTGGATTCTGAGACGAATCAAGTGAGAAAAAGTACTTTGACACTCTGCACAAGTTATTGGTTTTCCCACCATTTGGTTTTCCGTAAAAAAAATATCCACATTTTTGTCATTACTTTCATCAATATTACAAGTTGATATCTATTGAAATACTTTTCTACAAGATTTAAGTAATATGTGAGAATCACCAGCAATTGAGTAGGAAGAGGTATATTTTCAGTCTTTTGCAAGTTCAAAATAATCCTAGCTCATTTCAGCCTGCTTTCAATGATACTGCATATCAAATATTCTTATACAAAGCAAGACTCCTCACGCCACAAAGGAATCAGTCTGGCACAGACCAAACATAATTATATCAGTTAAAAACCTAAATATTTTATGAGACCAACTGCAATTCTTAGCATGGAAAATTATTTCTAAAATGACAAATTTTTAATCAATTAGTATTTTTCATAACTTACAAACCTGAGGTCTCTACATAGGGGGAAATCTCAAAGCGCTTGCTGGATCCGGTTTAAAAACAGAAGCAAGGCTTGGTGGCATGGGAGTGACAGCCAATGGGAAGAGAGTAGGTGAAGCTTGCATATGCCATGACGCACCAGTTATCTTCCAGCCCAGGTAACAGTAAGAGGGGTGGCTTGAGGTGGGCCTTTCACGTAAAGATCTCAGGTTCAGGTTCGCAAGTTATGGAAAATACAAATTGATTCAAAATTTGTTATTTGTTCACACAATGAACAAACCTGTTGGTCTTTACGTAGAAGAGACTTATTTTTGGTGGGAGGATAAAGTGAGCTTTAGCTCACTTCTCGGTCAATTGTTAGAGCATAAGAAGGAGTCGTATGCCTCTGATCTGCTAAGCAAAAGATTACTCAACAGCCAGACATCCGGGCTTCAACACAATGGGAACTCCAGTCTACACTGTGAAAGTCTTTACATAGGATTTAGCTTGTGAACTTCACACACGGTAGTTAGCTACCGATGGTAGGGGTGGAAGCCCCGCCCACTCATCGGTCTGCACTCCACTTTGCCTTTCGACCCAGGTATCAAAATGAGGGGTGGCTGAGGTGGGCCATAAATGTAGAAACATTCAAGTTTGTATGTTAGGAAAAATACAAATTACTTTAAAAATTTATAGCTTGTTCCAACACAAATACAAACCTTTGGTGTTTACATAGGAGACTTACCCTTTGGTGGGTGAATTCTGGGTAAATCTCTGAACCGACTAGTAGTTCTGCTCACCTGGGCCTCTCTTCCTGGTCTCGAAGAGCTGAGGATGGAGTCCCATGCCTCTAATCTGTCGAACATATGGGATGTTCAACTGTCAAGACTTCTGGGCCTTTCGAATGAATGAATTTGTCATTATTTCAAAAAGAGACTGATGGATTTTGAGTCTTTGCTACGATTTCCGTGACAAACTCGAACGTAACAGATATTCATCCCGCGGAAGTTCCCCACACTTTGCCGATAGAATGTCACCACCTGCAACGCACCTGTTTGCAGACCACGACTTCCCACGTCTCGCTAATTAGCGTCAGGGTAGCAACACTTCTGTGACACACCTGGTCTTCATATATTCAGAAGACATGAAGTCTAAAATCGAATGCAAGCGCACTATTGGTCTGTTAGTTACTATGTAAATTTCCTGGCCACTAATTGGTCAGTAATCCATATAAATTCCACTGTCATTTGTTCATAAACTTAGAACTCTAAGATCTCTCGTCTTAACTACTCCCGCTAAAGTCATAAAGCCCGCCAACTGTCCTCGCCGATGTCAGGTGAGAAAGTCAGTTGCCTGCTGAAGAGTATAGCTCCTACAAGAGAGAGACCCTGTCAATGACACCAACCACATGAGACGGTCCATTTCCCCTGGTACCCAGCCACAGAGGGTATAAAGGTATCCAGATATCTCAGTTACTGTGTGGCGAGAAAAACTCTCCTCACAAGAGATGCTGGATAGTCTCCAGGCGTGAAGGGACAGACCTTCCATCGTCTGGTGATACCTTTCTACGTGCGGCGGGCTTAACAGGTTGTGCCGAAGGGGAATCTCTCTCGGCACTTCGGAAAGTAGAGCTAGCTGGTCTTGGAAGCAGCAGTCACTGGAGGGGCACTAGAGGCCCTCAAGTGCGAGATCAAGCCCTCCACGGAAGGCTACCTCAGGAGGCTTAGGGAGGGCCATAACTCTCTAAGCCCCTTGGGCTCCACCTCACCTGCAAGACAAGTTGGGCTAAGAGGGGCACTCTCCCTTTGCCCCGAGGGGGAATTCCACTCCCGCCCCATGAGCTAACGGAGACTGCCAGCGAAGAGTTGTACTGGATCATCGCCCCACACCAACTCTACTAACGAAGCAGTAGGAGACGGTGAAGGGGAGACAATAGGAGGTAGTTTGGCTGGGGGCAGGAAGGACTCAGAGAGAACCCTCAGCATCACAGGAGCGTACTGCAATCCAAAGATGCTGGGGAAGCCCTCTTCTCTCTCCTCCTTCCCCAAGCAAATTGCACCCATTGTTCTGATTGGTTACACACATTTTCTGCACACAGTGCAGAGGGTATGGGGATCTACCTCAAGAGAGGAGAGGAAGTGATGCAGGGTTTGTCAGTGCCAGGGCAATGCCTCAAGAGAGTAGCTGAGGAGAACAGATTCGAGTTAACATCCACCAGGGAGAGCTACGTCTCCCCTTGCTTTCGTGCTCCCCAAATAGACTGAGTTGAACTGTTTTAACTAGAGTGATTTCGTTTGCATAACTGTAACATGTTAAATTGTGCTGAGTTTTTATAAGTAATTTTCGTCATTAAAAGTAAGGAAATTACAGAACTCGTCTCTATTACGCCTTTCTGAGAGATATCAATACTTCGAGAATACATTCCCTTCAACAATAACAGGTACGAGAAGCAGTAAGGTGGAATCTACACTCGGCGAAGCTCGCAGGTGAGATTAAACATACTTTCAAAGGGAAAAAACCAACTATTATTAAAGTAACATCAGTTAGACCAAAATAAAAAGAAAGACCAAAAACAAAAACAAGCTTAAGAATATACCCCTATCTCCTGAAATAAGAGTAAAACCTATGGATGCAGACATCCAAAACACTGAAGAAGTAGAAGAGAACTACACCATAGATAACAATGATTATGTCACGGGAGAAGAGCATCACCAATAATTGGTACAAGAGGAAATGAAACAAGAAATGTACATGAAAACACATATGGATGTGGTGATTTTGTTGAATTATGCAATAATAACAAAACTATAACAAAAGATGGTTTAACAAACATTATAAGTTTCATGAAGTATAGGGAAAACGAAACCATGGATTTGAATACCCATGAAAAAGGTTGCATGTGCACTGAGCACTTAGTATATTATAAAGAAAAACAAATGAATGTCACGAGTAAGTTATTAGAAAAAATCCAAGTTGATAATACAAAAAAGAAAGTAAAACTCAACCGCTATAACATTTTCAATAGCAATATTATACAATGGAACATAAATGGTCTAAAACCAATTACACCTAGAAGTACAAAGATTACTAAAAGAATATGAACCAATGATATGTTTACAACATGTCAACAAAACAATATCAACATAGGTAACTATACATATAGAGTATATGCATTATTTGCTGAAAATCCGCCCATTCACAGTATTTTTCACTGAGAAATATTCACGAATTACTGTATTTTCATCTCATTTTCATGACTAAATGCACTTTTTGTGATAAAACTATTAAAATACTCAGGTGGTGCTTGAGTTATGATCATTCACCTCATGATACTTCAATTTTGCAATAGGGTCAGCAATTAATATCGATACGACAATATTTATAAAATATTTTTAAATTTCGAGCGGGCACGGGCAGCAGCGTACAATCAGGCAGCGAGAGAGACCAACTTACAATAGACCAACTTCTTCTCCTCCATCTCTTTATCCTATCTTCTAGTTAAAAAAGTGAAAGAGAATGATAAAAGTATTGTTAGTAACGTTATACTCTTGCGTAAATGCATACGGCCATAAACAACCGATCGAGAAACTGTTGTTTTGCTTCACCGAATCGGATAACAACAGCCGTTCTGCTTGTATTTCAACCATCGTACGGTAATACACAATGCCGTAGGTTACAGTACAAATGATGTTAAGTAGAATAGGACTGATGTACTTTTACGTCATAAACTTATTCAATATGGATAAAAGATTGGCAAGGAAATATACTGCTAAATTTAAGCTGCAAGTTGTAGTTGAAGCTGAGAAAACAATGTTCAAGCTGCTAATGACTATAAATTATTGTGCATTGGCAACATGGATGAAACTTGACCGTAATTAAAATTGGAGAGGAAGTTTTTTAATCAAAATTACTGGACATCAAAGAACACATTACTGCTATTTTTACGCCAATAAACGATAAATACATAAAGCTCGTATTATGATGATATCAAGTGAAAATAGCGAATGGAATCTTGATTTTTTTACACAAAACAAACGCCCCCAAACGGCCAACGTCATCTATTAATGAAAGAATAGTTAAATTAATTTCACAACAAGACGTATTCAAGGTATATTTAGACTTAAAAATGATATTTTAATGATAAAATAAAGTTTGTTCATACTTACCTGGCAGAAGACTTCAGGTTTTGCGAAGATGGCCACGTCTCTCTCTACGAAGAGGGCCTTTAAGAAAGTTCAGGAGTGGATGGACTCCAAGAAGGCCCAGTACAAGACTTCTTTCGCCCTGCCTCCGTCAAGATTGAGTGGGAAAGCGGGGATTTGGTACGAGACGGGAGAGGATGTTGGTTGGAGAGTTCCTTCCTCTTCCCAAGGGGACTTCGCCAGCCTTGTGGACACTCCTAGGAGGTCTCTCCTTTCGTCAGCGAAGGTTTCCTGGACGTTGTCTGAAACTGATCACCATCTGAAAGGTCTCTTCAGAACAATGGAAGTTTTCAACTTTCTGGACTGGTGCCTGGGAGTCCTGGACTTGCAGGCTCGAAGCCCTGACTCCATTAGTCTGGGAGACTTATTCAGCGTCCTAGCTTGCATGGACAAGGCTGTCAGGGATGGCTCCAAAGAGCTGGCTGCCCACTTCTGTACGGGGCTTTTAAAGAAGAGAGCCTTATACTGCAACTTCACTGCGAAGTCGGTCTCTCCTTCTCAGAGGGCAGAGTTGCTGTTCGCCCCAATGTCTAGCCATCTTTTTCCCCAGTCCTTAGTCAAGGATACTGCTGCCACTTTGCAAGAGAAGGGTACTCAAGACCTTCTGGCCCAGTCTTCTAGACGTCCAGCAGTCCCTTCGACTTCTTCCCTTGGGCAGGCTTCCAAGATACAGAAGCCCTTTAGTGGAGGAGCTTCTTCGAGATCGTCCTCTCGAGGAAGAGGTCTCTCCAGAGGTAGAGCCCCTTCCAAACCTAGGGGCAAGAAGTGACTCTGTGGACCTCCAGACACCTGTTGGAGCCAGGCTTCTTTCCTTTGCAAGAGCCTGGAGAGAGAGAGAGGGACGGACAACTGGTCCCTCGAAGTCATCGAAAAGGGATACAAGATCCCATTCCTCGTCTTACTTCCGTTGTGCACGAAGCCCAAGGATCTGTCGCCCTCCTATCAGCAGGAGAAGCAGCAGATTCTTTTCGACCTGCTCGAGCAGATGCTCGAGAAGAGAGCTGTGGAACAGGTCTCAGATTTACAATCCCCGGGCTTCTACAACAGGTTGTTCCTGGTCCCGAAGCAGTCAGGAGGATGGAGACCATTCCTGGACATCAGCAGGTTGAACCATTTCGTTCTGAAAGAGAAGTTCAAAATGGAGACGTCCCAGTCGGTTATAGGAGCCTTAAGACCAGACGACTGGATGGTTTCTCTGGATCTCCAGGACGCCTACTTTCACGTCCCGATACATCCTCTATCAAGGAAGTACCTGAGGTTTGTCCTGCGGGGACAGGTATATCAATTCAGGGCTCTCTGCTTCGGGCTAAGCACAGCCCCTATGGTCTTCACGGTGTTAATGAGGAATGTGGCGAGATGGCTTCACCTTGCAGGGATAAGAGTCTCGCTTTATTTGGACGATTGGCTCATTCGAGCCTCGTCGATGTCGAGGTGTCTGGAGGACCTTCACACGACGTTGGATTTGACGAAGTCCCTAGGACTTCTGGTGAATTTCGAAAAGTCCCATCTGACCCTGACTCAGTCCATCATTTATCTGGGGATTCAGATGGATTCAGTGGCTTTTCGAGCTTTTCCGTCACAAGAAAGACAGCAACAGTGCTTAGACAAAGTTTCAGCCTTCCTGCGGAAAGAAACATGCTCGGTGAGGGAATGTATGAGTCTGCTGGGGACCATTTCATCGCTGGAGAAGTTTGTTTCCCTGGGGAGACTACATCTCAGACCACTTCAATTCTTCCTTGCAGAGAACTGGCAGGACAAGGAGGATCTGGAAGTTTCTCTGAAGATCTCGCCAAAGGTGAAGGATCACCTAAGGTGGTGGCTCGATCCCTCAAAGTTGGCAGAAGGCGTTTCTCTCAACCTTCAGAACCCCGACCTAGTGTTGTTTTCCGACGCGTCCACATCGGGATGGGGAGCAACACTAGGGGGGGGAAGAAGTGTCGGGCACCTGGAGAGGGGAACAAGTGTCCTGGCACATAAATCTCAAAGAATTGGGGGCGATTCAGATGGCCCTACTTTTCTTCGAGGGACGAGTCACAAACCGAGTAGTCCAGATCAACTCGGACAACACCACGGCCCTGGCATACCTAAAGAAACAGGGAGGAACTCACTCTCGGTCCCTGTTCGCTTTAGCAAAGGACATCCTGCTGTGGGCACAGGCCCGGAATATTACGATCCTCACGAGGTTCGTTGCAGGTGTGGAGAACGTCCGTGCGGATCTTCTAAGTCTGCAACAACTGCTGCCGACCGAGTGGACCCTGCACCAAGAGGTTTGTCAGGGACTGTGGAGGCTATGGGGACGTCCCTTGGTGGATCTCTTCGCAACTTCCAAGACGAAGAGGCTTCCTCTTTACTGCTCCCCTGTACTCGATCCAGGAGCGATCTCAGTAGATGCTCTTCTCTGGGATTGGACGGGGATGGACGTTTATGCCTTTCCCCCGTTCAAAATCCTCGGAGAAGTCATCAGGAAGTTTGCGTCGTCGGAAGGGGCAAGGATGACGTTGATCGCCTCGTTTTGGCCTTCGAGGGAGTGGTTCACAGAGGTCTTGTCCTTCCTAGTGGACTTCCCGAGAACACTGCCCATGAGAGTCGATCTACTCAGACAGCCCCACTTCGAGAGGTACCACAAAAACCTCCCCGCTCTGAGTCTGACTGCATTCAGACTATCGAGAAGCTGGCCAGAGCGAGAGGTTTTTCAAGATCAGTGGCGAGAGCTATTGCCAGAGCCAGAAGATTCTCTTCCAGTAATTTGTACCAATCGAAGTGGACCGTGTTCAGGAGATGGTGTAGGAAGAAGGGCATTTCCTCTACCACGACCTCTGTGAGTCAGATAGCCGACTTCCTCTTGTTTCTGAGAAGTGAAGTCAAATGAAAAATAACCTTGCCCCATATAAATAAAGTATCCAGAGATTCATTTACGCTAACTAGAATCAAGAAAAGTGCTCTGAGCTGAGCTAAAATGGCGAAATAAACACAGCGTAAACGATTCCCAAACCAAAACATTGATCGCAGTTTATAATACAAAAGCAATATAAGAATACTGTACTGTAAATACAATATTATTGGATACAGTGAATTAAGGCATAACATTTTAAAAGATCCATGGAAAAGACACATAATCGTTATGTTGATGTTTGTATAATACGATGTGTGAATACAGAGTACGTTATAATGTAGGCTATGCTACCGTGTATGTATACGATATACTATAGTGTAGGCTAAGCTAATTCTTGCTTGTTATTCAATTTCTCTTTGTACTGAATTACCATAAGTCACTCTGCATGAACCTCCAGAATTAGCTGATATTAATAATTACTACAGTATACTGTGTATGTATTTTAAAGTGTAGGCTAGGCTACCAAATAATTATGGTACCGAATACCCTAGTGTAGGCTAGGCTATGTTCGAGATACGTTTTTTCCAACAAAAGATGGGTTTTTTGGAACCTAACCCCACTGTAAGTAGGATAAATACCTGTATAAGCCTCTTTAGTGATTTTTTTGTGTCTGAACTATCAAAATAGGCCGTTCTAAGTGTTTTTAGAAGGGTTCTAAGTATTTGTGGGTTTTAGCTATTCGTGGGGGGGGCGGTGGTACAAATCCCCCGCAAATATGGGGGGTTTACTGTATATCAGTATAAGCAAAACAACAATTATACTCATATATCACAAGTATTCCTAAACAAAAACAAAAATATGGTTTAAGTCAAACGGTCAGTCGAGCAGAGATTTCTACACTTGACGGCAGCCAAAAGCAAAGTGAGTGCATACTGACACGTGGGCGGGGCTCCCACCCCTATCGTCGGTAGGTAACTACAGTAACTTGTTTAAAAGTTCAACGGCAGTTCCCAGCTCACGCTGCAATTAATATCTTTACACAAAGACCAAAGGTTTGTATTCGTGCAAAAACAACTCAACATTTCGCTGCCGATTACATATTATTCTGACTTATGCCAGATTTCGACCTACAACAAACCGTAGGAACAGATCTCTGTAATGACTCAGGGACTGCCTGTACTCCCATATAACAGACGAAGGTTTATATCCTCGTGGGAACAAATGAATTTGTTTTTTCTATTCCTAACCTCAAGAGTTAAACTTTAAACCATACATGAGCAACAGTACTCATTAATGTACAAATAATCTTTTAAATACTTACAGAAAAACTGAACAGACAGCAGTCCTAACACGTTCCCAACAAGACCAAGAAACACACTTCCTTTTTGACAGTTATATACTTCAACTTCACTTTCCGATGACCTCTGATCAAGTCTGCATGCATTAGGTGCGTCACAGATTATCTGCAAGATGAAGAAACTAATCATTATAAATATACATTAAGTGTATTAGGCTTACATCAGTATACAGCCATTAATGTTTTCCTCAGTATAAATCATTATACGCACAATGTCCTGGAGACTAAAGCAAGCAGAATACGGCTTTTTTTTTCCCCAGAGATCATGATTTCAGCCAATACCCCTTGTAATGTTTGAGTCTTGATTCTTGTCCAGGCTAAGTTGAGTTATGTAAGCCCAGGCTTGTTTTGGAATCAAAACACTACGATTGGTTATGCTAGCCTTAATCCTAGTTAGCCTAAGATTCTCTCATTTCAAGATCAATTTGGCATAGAATTATAAATTTGTAAACCTTCAGAATACATAAAATGACAAATTTTAAATTAATTTGTATTTTTCCTAACATACAAACCCTCGGTCTTTACATAAGGAAATACCTTCAACGCAGCTGGACACCTGCAAATCATCAGTATTACCGATAATTAAAGTAAAGAAAAGAGTTTTGCTGGTTTGAGTCTTGTAACTTTCTTTATTGGGTCCCATATCCTCCTCTAATGTTCTAATTACTGTACATACCTAATGTTAAAATAAATGTTTGTAATATAATAAGGTTTCATATCTCCTTTTCGAAAACCTTCTCACAATCCTTGCACTGTACAATAACAGGTGCTGATGAAAATCACAATTTTTTAAAGTAAACTGTATTTTTCCAACTATACAAAGCTGTTGAACTTCAAACAAGGCGGTTAGGCAGTTAACTACAGTCTGGGAGGCAGGAGTCCCACCTGCCCGGATGTAAACATTCCAATTTGCCTTTCAGCCCAGGTTTCAGATTGAGGGGTGGCATGAGGTGGGCATGAAATGTGATGTAAAGGACCTCTAGCTTGTATAGTTAGGAAAAATACAATTTACTTTCAAAAATAATATAGTGATTTGCTCCTACATGATGTACAAACCATCGGTCCTCTACATTAGGAAGACTCGCTGGTTGGAGGGAGGAATCTGAGTAAGTCTCTTGAACTGACTGGGGTTCGCCACACCTGGGATTCTCTTCCTGGTCAATAGAGCAAGGAAGAGAAACGTCCCTCTGACAAACCGATCAGGGTGTAGTACCGCATGATCAGTTGCCAGACTTCTGGGTCTTTTTCGCATGAGGGAGGAGAACGTAACCTCGCACGAAAATAGGCTAGGATGAACCTTAATAGTCAGACAGTAAGGCAAATACAAGTATCGGGTTTGTCTTATTGTCAGGGTCTCCTTCCTACCCTTGCTAGAGGAAGGAGCGGGTCTGCTTCTATAATCCTGGAAGGAAAAATAGAACGGAAGCCCAATGTATAGACTTACCTGCATTGACTGCCAGTTCCAGTATGTACCAGCTTGAGTCCACACTCTGCCCAAAGGAAGAGAGGAAGGATGAGAAGGAAGGAGGAGAAGGAGAGGCCAGTCACTCCCACAGTCATTCCCACATCCAAACCAAACATCTTGTTGAGCAGCCACTACAGGTCCCAAGGAAAAGTGTCCAAGGACTTGTGGGCAATGTCCTGAAGGTAGGAAGAGGTGAAAGTGGTCCGTCAAGATCCACACCCCCGCTTTCAGTACCTGAGGAACCGACAGGTACTTCCAGAATGCTCTTGGGCGGAAGGTACCGGTGTCGTCTTCACCAGCAGCAGAGTACACTCTCCTGATTGTCTCACGAAGCCAAAAAGAAATTGTGTTCTTTGACACCTCCTTCTTGGACAAACCAGTAATAATGAAGAGTCATTGACACTCAGGTTGGAGATGACGAGTCCTCTTCAGATAGCTCCGCAGCACTCTAACAGGACAAAGTAGCATCTTGTCCACAAAGTCCTTTAGGGAGGGGATCATGAAGGACTCAAACCTAGTGTCACGGACTGATGGGTTCTTAGTCTTCGCTATGAAATCCGGGGCGAAATCGAGCATAATTGATCCCCATCCCCTCGAGTGTTTAACATCAAAGGCAAGTCCATGCAGTTCTCCTACTCTCTTCGTCAATGCCAGGGCAAGAAGGAGGACGGTCTTGAGGTCTGATCCCTGTCTGACAACTCTCATAAAGGCTTGTGCGGTGCACAAAGTTAAGTATACCTTAGTTTTACCAGACCACTGAGCTGATTAACAGCTCTCCTAGAGAGGGCTGGCCCGAAGGATTAGACTTATTTTACGTGGCTAAGAACCAACTGGTTACTTAGCAACGGGACCTACAGCTTATTGTGGAATCCGAACCACATTATAGCGAGAAATGAATTTCTATCACCAGAAATAAATTCCTCTAACTCTTCATCAGCTGGCCGCGGGAATTGAACTCCGGCCCATCGAGTGACAGTCTGAAGCTCAACCGAGTCAGCCAACAAAGGGCTTGTGCGGTGCACAAGTCAGGCTCCTCAAAACAAGAGTCACATCCTAAGCAGGGGGTTTGAGGTCGCTGGGTAGGCAAGACCTTTTGAAGCTTCTCATCAATATCAAAATCTTCAATGAGGAGGAAATGTCTACATCTTTCAGCCACAAGACTAGACCGAGTGTGGTCCAATAGCCCTTCATGGCAGAAGCAGAGAGAAGCTTCTCTTGGAGAAGGAAGACGAGGAAATCCGTGACCTGCTGAATAGTAGCTCTGACTGGAGAGCGACCCCATCCACAACACCAACCACAGAAGACGGCTCACTTTCCCTGGCATACCGCTGCAGAGGGCTGTCTGAGGTATCCAGCCATCTCTGTTGCTGCGCGGTACGAAAAGCCTCTCGCTCGCAAGGAATGCTGGATAACCGCCAGCCGTGAAGACACAGGGACTGCACTGCCTGGTGGTACCTCTACATGGGGTTGACACAGAATGTTGGGCCAAGGAGGAATCTCTCTTGGTGCCTCAGAGAGCAGAACTAGCAGGTTGGGACGCCAAACGGCCTGCAGCCATTTGGGAGCCACCAGAATCATCCTGAGATTCGGGTGATCAACACTTGGCTGATCACCCTGTGAATCAGACAAAACCAAGGGAAGGCGTAGATGTCGAGGTTGTCCCACGGGTGCTGAAAAGCATCCTCCACAGCGGCCCATGGGTCCGGTACGAAGGAACAGAAGACCTGACGTTTTCTGTTATGTCACTTGCCCCTTGGCAAGTGAGGACCACAGCAGCCCCACCAAAACCTTTGGTTCCTTCTTAAGGGCCCAAAATGTTTCGAGGTGTGAAGGATGACCCACAGAAGAGGCAGTGGCCCCTTCTCCTAGATCATTGTGTTGACGAATCAGTGCAATGATCTCTGCAGAGGTCCTCTGTATTTTAGGGGTGTCCGCATCTTGAGGAAGAGGTCCCCTCGAGTCCTTCCAGGGTGCAGTCTTCCTGATATACTCTTCCAGCAGGAAGGAGAACCTCGGCAGACCCCTTAGATCCATCCTGAGGTACTTGGGCATACGACCCCGTCGATCCTAGGACGGAGCCAGTAATGTAGACCTTCATAGCCAAACTCTGAGGAGAGGACTCTTGAGTTCCTCCCGTCCATCTCGCGCCAGGAGGTTGAGGGGACAGGTGAGGAGGATCGGGCATTCCCACCTGTCCTGCCAGCAGAACCAGCAGGAGGGATGGGCTGCGCGCGGTCATCAACCCGTGGTGATGACGGCAAAATGAGTCCAGTAGAGTGCCTACGCCTTTGCGAAGCACTGTCCTGAGGAGAGCATAGAGGTTGGCGCAAGCTGAACCGAGCCGATAGCGTTCAGGTGGGGTCGAATGCGCGGCTGGCTGGTGAGAACTTGTGCTGTCCTCTTGACGTGCCCCAGTCTTCTTCAAGGCTGAAACCTCGTGAGAAGAAGACTGGACAGGGGACCTCCCTCTTCTGTCTCTCCAGGTGTTCAGACCCTCGAGACAGAGACACCAGGTTGGGAACCTGACTGAGCACGGGAGGCAGTGCCAGCAGGAAGAACCGAGACACCTGCATGTCTTGGCTCTTTCTCTCACCCCATGCCTGAACCGGGATGGTGAGAGGTCTCTCAGGCACCGGTTCGGGACACTTGTGACTCCTTAGAGACTTAGAGACTTGAACACTCGGAGTGACTTGACTCCGTCAAGCAACCGACACAGCACCAGTCCTAGAAGCAGACTTCTTAGGGCTGGTGACGGGAGTGCAAACCCAGGTCTGCATGCCCGCAGCTCCCGAAACACAAGATTCTGGCGAGGTAAGCGCTTTGATTCTTGAGCCCAAAGGCCAGAAAGAGCCGACGAGAGATCCCACTGCTTCCCCTGTGGAAGGAAGCAGCCCCTTAGAAGCCCCATGGCAGGACTTTCTAGGGGGGGGGGGAGAGGCACCCTTCCTCTTCTTCGGCTGATGAGCCTTGGAACAGGAATAGGAGGCAGCAGACGATAAAGACAAAATGAAGACAACGAAACCTTACAGGACCTCTTCCTCAACTTCTTCGTCACCTTCAGGATGGCAGTCAAGTCCCCTATTCAAGAGGTAGCAGCAGACATCACAGGAGCAGCTGGGGCAGCCAGGGCAACAGGAGCAGCAAGAGCATCAGTAACAGCAGGAGCAGCAACAGCAGCCCAGACAGCAGAGATCGCAGGAGCAGCAGGGGCAGGAACCATCATATGGGGCACAGAGGAGGTAACCATCATAGACGGTACAGCAAGGGATGGTGGGGTCACAGCGAAACCTGGAGGCAGGGGCACCATGTGCTGGGATGCCAGGACAGAAGTCACTTAGGTAGGAAAGTGGGAGGTGACAGTCACCGGCATCTTAGCGAACTCTGTCATTGTCACCGTGGCGGTCGTGTAGTAGAGGCAGCATGGGTCACCACTGGAACGCTCACCAGCTGAGACAAGAGGCTTTGCAGGGATGGAGGGCCCAAAAGACCTGTAAGTTTACTTGTGAACAAAGGTTCTGGAGAGGAGAGGTGAGGCCTTCCGGACTCACTAGTTGTGCTTAAACACACCCCTGGCTCCTCCCCCAAAGGCGGTACAATCCACTAAACTCCGCCTCTTAGGAGGAGTCACCAGGTGAAGTGCGAGTTGACACCTAACAGCTGTTCACATTTTGAAGTTGTAATTGTCTAAAACAAATAATTAGTATGTTTACCTTAATTTTCTCCTTGCTTTGTGGTTACTTTGAGAGTGCAAATTTAATTTTATATTAGAAATTAAGAATTGAACTTGTTAAACTATGTAAATTGTACATAGATATTTATCAGTGTATTATTTGACTTCTAATATTAGAAGGATTTATGAATTCAAGGTCTTCTGGTCTTCCTAAATGTATTTCCTCTTGTTTGATCTCCTCGGTCTTGGGGGAAGGGTAGGTGGGGGAACTAGACCTTGAGTCAGGAAGGCCTCACCCCTCCTCTCCAGAACTTTTGTTCACAAGTAAACTTACAGTTCTGGAGAGAGAGTCTCAGCCTTCCGGACTCACTAGTTGTGCTCACCAGATACTTCAGGGGGATGGAGGTGCAGTCCAGCAACGACTGCATCGAAAGACCCCTGTAAACCGAGGAGAGCATAATAAGTGCTGAAGACTGAGTTGCTTTTCCAGTTCATTCTCGCCATTATTTCCTGTAGTGATATTCCGTTGTATAGCAGTCTTGAGGAAGCTTGCCCTCTTATAGAGTGAAAGTTAGTTGATTGTGTCAAAGCACTTGGGTCGGCTCTAAAAATGCATTCTCGGAACAGTTGTCTCATTTTTTGTAAAGACATAATTTTGAAATTTTCATCTAACCAAAAGTGGTCTTTCCTGTCAATGTTCCTTTCCCGACAGATTTTATTAGTGTATTCTAGGTAGAAGTTTAGTTGTCTGACCGGGCATATTTTCGTCCTGTTCGGAAGTCTCCTAAAACTAATCTCCGTAGGAGTATAAGTGTTATTTTGGTTTTTGGCCATGAAGGAAGGGTGGTTACGTAAAATTATGTGTTCAAGAGTGAATGCGCTCCTAGATATGCTGAGGCTGTTGAACTGATTAGCCCTTAGAGGACAGGCTAGTGCCACGAGGAATAGTGTCTTCTGGGTTAGGAAAAGTATTGAGTCATCTCTAGATGTATTGAGGAATGATAATACTTTGTCAAGATCCCAACCAGGAAATTGGTGAGTGTTCCTGGGATTTCTCCGATTTACTCCTGAAATCATGGCCTTGATGTATTTATCTTCTGCTAGGCAGTAATTAGGAAAGTAACCGGAAAGAACTGGACCCAAGGCTGCTCTGTAGCCTTTGAGAGTGTTGTGAGATAATCCCCTGTTTATGAGTTGATTGAAGAATAAGATGACTGCTAGGAGGGGAAATTTGTTGTTTTCTCCATACTTTTGATGTATGAAAGATTTGAAGCTGTTGAACAGGTTTTGATATTTGTTGTTGGAGCTATCCTGCAAACTGACTATTATTTTAGAGCAAACTTCTGGAGGAAAGACACTAGGGAGTTGATCTTTTATATTTTGAAGGCGATTAAATTGTATTGGTGCGTTGCTGAGTGTGAGGTAGAGTCCTCGTGAACTATCTGGCAATCGTCTATGTTCACTTTGTAGTTCTTGTGTAACGTTGATACTGATTTCACTAGTGGAATCCATGGTTCTGTTCCCTGTGATATGGTGCAGAAAAGCATGTTATTGTTACATTCGTTATGTATCTTGAAGGCTACTTTATGTAATAGGTATCCCGGGGGAAAGGCATAAAGAGGAGTTGGACCATTCCAGCTAATGTTTAGAGCATTGTTGCCAAGAGCTTTCTGGTTGGGTAGAGAAGAACAGAATTCTTTGCATTTTGAATTAGAACCGTTTGAGAAAAGATCAATTGTAGGGAAAAAGTTCATTTCTGAGCATATCAAATTAAAAAGTTTATACTGAGGCAAGTTTCTGGGTGAATGTAACTTAGATCTCATGAGAGTGTGTCAGCTATGGTGTTATTTTCTCCTTTAATCCATTTAGGTACAATTTGTATGTTATGGTTATTCATTATATCTAGTCACCTTTTGATTAAATCTTGAGCAGTTTTGTTCCTAATGCTACCCTGTTTCCTTAACCAACAGCAAGTTACTTTGGAATCTACAAGTATTAACACTACTTTGTTGGATAATCTGGTTTTGAAGTGTTCTACAGAGTAAATGCATGCTAGTAATTCCTTAATATTAATGTGTAACAAATTTTCATTTTCTGTCCATGATCCATTGGTAGAGAGAGTTTTACCCGATTCTGTTAAGGCTCCTCCCCAACCTATGTTGGAGGCATCTGTAAACAGCTCTGTTTGTATTTGTTTGTTCGGAATGTTTACACTTTGGTACATGCTGTTTTCTTCCCACGGCTTTAAATGAACTTTGAACGAAAGAGGAATGGATCTGTAACCTGAATTGAAATATCCATGGAATCTGTGCAGGAATTTGAGTTCAAATTTGCCATAGAAAGTATAATGCGAGCAGAAATTTAGTGATCCTATTAACATTTGATAGAGTTTCAAATCAGACTTTGTTAAGTTGGAGAAGATTCTGGCCAAATTCATGCATTTCTCTATGTTTTTCTGCGTAGGTCTCATAGTTTTATTTACTAGGTCGTAATGTACCCCTAAAAATTCAATATTTTGAACTGGTTCAGTAATGGATTTGATGAATGATATTTTCCATCCTAAATTTGATAATATCTTAATTACTGATAGGACATGAGATTTGCATTTGTGAAAATCATTTGCTAGTATTAGAATATCATCTAGGTAGTTGAAGATCAAAATATTGTATTTCTTCCTTATGTATTTGATTACTGTGTACATAATTTTTGAAAAAATATATGGTGCCGTCTTTAGTCCAAAGGGAACTACTTTCCATTTGAACTTCCTTTTACCTAATTTAAATGTTAAAAACTTTTGACTACTTGAGTGTAAAGGTATATGCCAGTGAGCATCTTTTAAATCTAATTTGCAAGCCCAAGAGTTTAAATGGAGGTATGGAAAGATCGTATTAGGTTTTAACATGGAAAAGGAGGGTTTTTTAATCATAGTGTTAAGCACTTTCATGTCAAATATAAGTCGAATAATCCCATCTGGCTTAATTTTATAGAAGATATGGTTGGAAAATTAAAAGGAAGTTCTGGGAATCTGTTCTATGACTCCTAAATTCAATACAGTAATCTGTTACATTCTTTTTCAAGTGTTTCCCTTTTCTTAGAAGAGTAAAATCTTTCTTTGCCAAACAAACTGATTTAATGATCTATGAGCTTTTAATCTGTTAGAAAAAGGAAGTCTCACGCCTTTACTTATGATCTTGCATGCAAATGAAGAATTGGGAAGATTTCTCCAACTGGTAATTCTATTAATTAAAGACCTACCTATCTCACTTACTGGGGGCCCGCGACTTTTAACCTTCTTTGTACTTGAGGATTCAACATGAAATTTTCATAATAAAATAAATTTTTGAACATACTTACCTGGTAGTTATATATATAGCTTAAGTCCCTGACGTCACGGCAGAATTTCAAAACTCGCGGCAATCGCCGATAGGTAGGTCAGGTGGTCCACCTATGCGCCCTCTATCCAGGTATCTGGAACCACACCAGGTATTCCTCAGATCTTCCATGCCTCTCGTCTCTAGAGGGGAGGAGGGTGGGAATTAATTATATATAACTACCAGGTAAGTATGTTCGAAAATTTATTTTATGAAAATATCATTTTTAAACATCTGACTTAACTGGTAGTTATATATATAGCTGATTGACACCTTTGGTGGAGGGTCAGAGACAGCCAACATCGTTGGAATTGACAAAATTAAAATTGTAAAACCAACTCGAGGTTCCTACCTGTTAAGGAAGCAGATTCCGAAGTTTTCCTACCTCATTCTGTCTGCATTCCTTAAGAGATCCAGCGATCCACCCGGGGGCTGAAAATCTCTAGGGGCTGTCAACCGGTGTATAACCTCTATGTGACTAGACCTCCTTAAAAAATACCCTTGTTCCGGGCGCTAGTAAGGCACAAAAACGACCACCTGACCAAATAACACAACAAACTAACAAAAAACAAAAAATTTGCTAATGCTTGCGGAAGACTGCGTCCAGCCTTCGCAAACAACCATAAAAATTTCTCCATTTCAAGAAAAGGAGAAAAGGGTATAGTTTTATGGTATAGCAGGGGTAGATCCTTCACCCACTACTGAATTAGCCGCTACAAATGGGCCGAGAGTGTAGCGGTCTTCATATACAGTCTGAACCTGTTTGAGGTAATGCAAGGCAAACACTGACTTGCTTCTCCAGAAAGTCACGTCTAAAATACTTTGCAAGGATCTATTCTGTTTAAAAGCCACCGAGGTTGCTACTGCCCTAACCTCGTGCGTCTTAACTTTAAGAATCTGTAGATCAGTTTCATTAAATTCTGAATGGGCCTCTCTTATCAATAGCCTGATAAAGTAAGATAACGCATTCTTAGACATGGGTAACGAGGGTTTCTTGACTGAACACCACAGTGCTTCTGACTTACCTCATAAGTCCTTAGTCCTTTCCAGGTATGACTTCAGAGCTCTTACGGGGCACAGGAGTCTCTCTATTTCTGTACCTGTGATATCCGACAGGTTCGGGATCTCAAACGTTTTGGGCCAGGGTCGAGATGGAATCTCATTCTTTGCAAGGAACCCAAGTTGCAAAGAACAAATCGCTTTGCCTTGTCTAAAGCCCACGGTCTTGCTGAAGGCATGAACCTCACTTACCCTTTTAGCTGTGGCCAAACTGATCAGAAACAGAGTTTTTAGAGTAAGATCCTTAAATGATGCCTTATGTAAGGGTTCGAACCTATTTCCCATGAGAAACTTAAGAACGACATCTAAGTTCCAAGCTGGTGAATCCTGGCCTTTCTCTTTAATGGTCTCGAAGGATCTGATAAGGTCCTGGAGATCCTTATTGCTGGAAAGGTCTAAGTTTCTGTGCCTAAAAACAGCAGTTAACATACTCCTATATCCCTTAATTGTGGAAATAGAAAAGTTAAGTTCCCTTCTAAGGAAGAGAAGGAAGTCTGCTATTTGAGTCACAGAGGTACTGGAAGAGGAAATAGAGTTTTTCCTGCACCATCCTCTAAATACTTCCCACTTGGATTGATATACCTTGATTGTTGACGACCTCCTTGCTCTTGCAATTGCGTCAGCTGCCGCCTTCGAAAAACCTTTAGCTCTTGCAAGTTTTTTGATAGTCTGAAGGCAGTCATTTGTAGAACTTGGAGGTTTTGGTGGTACCTTTCCAAGTGGGGTTGTTTGAGTAGATCTATTCTGAGAGGTAGTCTTCTCGGGGTGTCCACCATCCATTCCAGTACCTCTGTGAACCATTCCTTTGTAGGCCAGTAAGGAACCACTAGGGTCATCCTGGTCCCCTCGTGAGCTACGAACTTCTGCAAAACTCTGTGAATAACTTTGAACGGGGGAAACGCATACACGTCTAAGTTGGACCAATCCAGCAGGAAAGCGTCTATGTGAACCGCTTCGGGATCTGGAATGGGAGAACAGTAAGCTTCCAACTTCCTCGTTTGAGCTGTGGCGAAGAGGTCTATGCATGGTCGGCCCCAAATCCGCCACAGGCTCTTGCAGATGTCCTGGTGAAGCATCCACTCTGTCGACAGAATTTGATTTCTTCTGCTCAGCATGTCTGCCCTCACATTCTTTTCGCCTTGAATAAAGCGGGTAACCAGAGTTACATCTTTCTCCTTCGCCCAAAGAAGGAGTTTTTTGGCGGTCTCGTATAGAGAGTAGGAGTGGGTGCCTCCTTGATTCTTGATGTAGGCCAACGCCGTCATATTGTCGGAGTTGACCTGAACTACTTTTTTCTCCACTAGGCATTCGAATTCTATCAGAGCCAGAAGGATAGCAGTCAGTTCCTTCTGGTTGATGTGCCACTCTACCTGATCTCTGGTCCAAGAGCCCAAGACTTCCATCTTTCCCAGTGTTGCTCCCCACCCCGAGTCCGACGCGTCGGAGAACAACACTAGGTCTGGGTTCCTCTGATGCAAGGAAAGTCCCTCTTGAAGTTTTAGGGGATCGTTCCACCATTGTAGGTAATGTCTTATTTGTTGTGAAATGGGTATACACTTTGTTTCTAATTCCTTGTTTTTGTCCCAGTTCCGATTCAGATGGAACTGTAACAGACGAAGGTTCAGTCTTCCTAATGAGACAAACTGCTCTAGAGAGGAAAGGGTCCCCAGCAGACTCATCCATTCCCTCACCGAGCAAGTTCGTCTCTTTAGGAATTTCTGAAGTTTTTCTAAAGCTTGTTCCGTCCTTGATATTGACGGAAAAACCCGAAAAGCTTGACTCTGAATCCTCATCCCAAGGTACTGAATCTCTTGGGATGGGATCAGCTGAGACTTCGTTTTGTTTATATGGAGTCCTAGATTCTCCAATAATTGAAGTCGTCTGAAGATCCTCCAGGCAGCGAGCGTAGGAAGGAGCTCTGAGGAGCCAGTCGTCCAGATATAGGGAGACTCTGATGCCTCTTGTGTGAAGTACTCCAGCTACGTTTTTCATTAGTCTCGTGAAAATCTGAGGAGCAGTGCTTGGGCCGAAACATAGGGCTCGAAATTGGAAAGTTTCTCCCCCGTGCACAAACCTCAGGTATTTCCTGGAGCTCGGGTGAATGGGAATATGGAAATACGCATCTTGAAGATCCATAGACACCATCCAGTCGTGTTGTCTGACTGCTGCTAGAACGGATTTGGTTGTTTCCATCGTGAATCTTGTCTTTTGAACAAACACGTTGAGAGCGCTCACGTCTAGCACCGGTCTCCATCCCCCCGAACTTTTGGGAACCAGGAACAATCAATTGTAAAAACCTGGAGATTCCGGGTCCAGAACTTTTTCTATAGCCTGTTTTTGCAGCAGCAGAACAAACTGCTGTTGCAGAGCCTCCGCTTTGATTTTCGTTCGGTAATTGGCCGAAAGGTCTACCGGCCTTGTAGCTAAAGGTGGCTTCCTGAGGAAAGGGATCTTGTACCCCTCCTTGATTAATTGAACGGACCGTGGATCCGCTCCTCTCCTCTCCATTCCAGCCAGAAGTGTGTTAGTCTGGCTCCAACCGCTGTCTGAAGGAGAGTCTTCTCAGACTCTGCTTCTCCCTTGTCTATGGTTTCTTCTCGTAGATCTTTTGATCGTAGATCTTGAATTCCTTCTACTGAGGGTTCTGCCTCGAAAGGGCTGAATTACAGGAGCTTCTCCTATAATTTTCTGAGAAGCGAAGCTAGAAGGTAGAACTTTCTTTGCAGTTTTGGTGATTAGATCTTGTGTTGTTTTTTGAGTTAAAACTGAGGATACCTCCTTCACTAATTCCTGAGGAAAAAGATGCGTCGAGAGAGGGGCATAAAGAAGTTCTGCCTTTTGGATGGGCGTAACTCCATTGGCAAGAAAAGAGCAAAGATGTGCCCTTTTCTTCAAGACTCCCGCAGAGAAGAGAGCTGCCAGTTCGTTGGCTCCATCTCTGAGAGCCTTGTCCATGCAAGACATAACATGAATAAGATCTTTGGTGTCTGAATCTAATAAGGTCTCAGTCTTTTTCCCCAAAGCTCCCACAGTCCAGTCCAGGAAATTGAAGACTTCGAAAGCTCTGAAAATTCCCTTAAGGATGTGATCCATCTCCAAAGGAGACCAGAAGACCTTGGATTTACCCATAGCTACTCTGCGAGAAGCGTCCACCAGAGAAGAGAAGTCCCCCTGGGAAGAGGCAGGAACTCCCAGGCCGGGAGCTTCTCCGGTCTCATACCAAATGCTAGACCTCAACGTAAGTCTAGCTGGAGGAAAAAAGAACACTGTTCGTCCTTGATCCTTTTTGGAGTTCATCCACTCTTCCATAACTCTCAAGGCTCGCTTGGAGGAACGAGACATGATATTTTAATGATAAAATAAAGTTTGTTCATACTTACCTGGCAGATATATATATAGCTGTAATCTCTGAAGTCCGACAGAATTTCAAAATTCGCGGCACACGCAGTGGCCGATCAGGTGGTTAGTACACATTCCCGCCACTGGGAGGCGGGCATCAGGAACCATTCCCATTTTCTATTCAGATTTTCTAACGCCACTGTCTCCTGAGGGGAGGAGGGAGGGCAATATGAATATATATATCTGCCAGGTAAGTATGAACAAACTTTATTTTATCATTAAAATATCATTTTGTTCATGAGACTTACCTGTCAGATATATATATAGCTGAATACCACCTTTGGAGGGGGGTAGAGACAGCCAAGAATTAGGGAAAAACAAATTTAAAGGTAAAATTATTTTGGTTCCTTACCTGATAGCATAGCTGACTGCGTGGTTACTGTCACCCTAGTCTGCTTCTGCTTTTCTAGAGACCCCCGCGAGGTAGTGACCTATAAAGCTGGCGACTGCTAGATGATCTGTCAACGGGGGCGTGACCACAATGTGACTAGATCATAGACCATACAACAAGGACAAAAGAACATTACCAACCACCTAACCAACACTAAGACGTTAGTCTGCAAAGGATTGTGAAGACTATCTCCATCAATCGACCCAACAACCATAAAAATACAATTAAAAAACCCTTCCTAAGCAGGATTAAAGGATAGGAGCAGAGCTACCCCCTGACCCCAAGGTTGTAGAAGCAGCAATGTATGGTCCCAGCGAAAAGCAATTTTCGTATGCTACCTTAACATCTCTCAAATAGTGTGAGGCAAACACCGATTCGCTTCGCCAAAATGTGGCACTGAGAATGTCACTGAGTGCCATATTTTTCTGGAACGCCATGGAGGTAGCGACCGCCCTCACCTCGTGGGCGTTGACTCTCAACAACTTGAAGTTGGAGTCATCACAACAAGAATGTGCCTCCTTGATGACATTCCTAATGAAGAATGCCAGTGCATTCTTCGACATGGGATTAACTGGCTGCCTCACAGAACACCATAAGATATCCGAGGGACCACGAATGTCCTGAGTTCTTTTAAGGTAATACTTGAGAGCTCTAACAGGACATAGAACTCTCTCAGGTTCCTGTCCAATAAGGTCTGTCAAACCTTTAATTTAAAAAAATCTAGGCCAAGGGTTAGAAGGCCTTTCGTTCTTAGCCAAGAACGTAGGGGTTAAAGAGCAGACAGCATTGTGTCCCTTGAAGCCCACATGACGGCTGATAGCCTGAACTTCGCTCACTCTCTTCGCCGTCGCCAGAGCAGTGAGGAAGACCGTCTTTCTAGTAACATCCCTAAAAGATGCAGATTGGAGAGGCTCAAAAGGACTGGACATTAAAAAACTTGAGCACAACGTCCAAGTTCCAAGTAGGAGGAATTGGCCGAGGAACCTTAGACGTCTCGAAAGACCTCAAGAGATCGTGGAGGTCCTTATTGTTAGACAAATCCAGTCCTCTGTGTCTGAAAACAGTAGAAAGCATGCTCCGATAACCTTTGATAGTCGGAACTGCTAACTTGAGTTTTTCTCTCAAATAAAGGAGGAAATCAGCGATCTGGCTCACAGTGGTCGAGGAAGAGGAAAATCCCTTCTTTCTGCACCAACCCCTGAAGGTTGCCCACTTCGCTCGATAAACTCTGATAGAGGAAGCTCTTCTGGCTCTAGCGATGGCCCGTGCCACTCGGCCAGAAAACCCCCTCGCTCTGACCAATTTCTCCATAGTCTGAAGGCAGTCAGGTTCAGAGTGGGGAGGTTTTGATGATATCTCGCGAAGTGGGGTTGTCTGAGCAGATCTGCTCTCATAGGTAGGGTCCTCGGAACGTCTACCAACCAGGAGAGAATCTCCGAGAACCAGTGGTTCGAAGGCCAAAACGGGGCGATGAGAGTCATCCTTGTCCCTTGTGAGGCCGAGAACTTGCGAATCACTTCTCCCAGAATTTTGAACGGGGGAAAGGCATATATGTCCATCCCCGTCCAATCCCAGAGAAGAGTATCTATCGCCACTGCCCCCGGGTCGAGAACAGGGGAGCAGTAGAGGGGAAGCCTCGCCGTTCTTGAGGTCGTGAAGAGATCCACGAGAGGGCGACCCCAAAGTTTCCAGAGATCTTGGCAAACCTCCTGATGAAGGGTCCATTCCGTCGGCAGAAGTTGATGGCGCCGACTGAGCAGGTCTGCTCGAACATTTTCGACACCTGCAACAAATCTTGTGAGGATTGAAATGTTGCGAGCATGAGCCCAAAGGAGAATCTCTCTTGCAAGGCCAAACAGGGAACGAGAGTGTGTTCCGCCCTGTTTCTTGAGGTAAGCCAACGCCGTAGTGTTGTCCGAGTTTACTTGAACAACACGATTGGAAACTTGGACCTCGAAGAATTGGAGGGCTAAGAAGATCGCCGCCAACTCTTTGATGTTGATGTGCCAGGACACCTGTTCCCCTCTCCAGGTTCCTGACACTTCTTTTCCCCCCAGTGTTGCCCCCCAACCCGCTGATGATGCGTCGGAAACCAACACTAGGTCGGGGCTCAGAAGCTTGAGGGAGATCCCTTTTCCCAACTTCGCAGGATCGAGCCACCACTTCAGGCACTCTTTTATGGAAGGAAGAATCCTCAATTCCTCTTCCAAGTCTTCCTTGTTTTGCCAGTTCTCCAACAGATAGAACTGAAGAGGTCTGAGATGCAGTCTTCCCAGAGAAACAAACTTCTCCAGCGAGGAAATGGTCCCCAGCAGACTCATCCATTCCCTTACCGAGCATGTTTCCTTCTCCAAGAAGACAGAGACTTTTTCGCAACATTGAAACTGCCATTCTTGCAATGGAGACGCTAGAAAAGCCGCTGAATTCATCTGAATCCCCAGATAAACAATGGACTGTGAGGGGATCAGCTGCGACTTTTCTGCATTGACCAGAAGTCCCAGGGACTTCACGAGTTCCAGAGTTAACTGAAGGTCCTCCAGACACCTTTGTTTTGACGACGCACGAATCAACCAGTCGTCCAGGTAAAGAGAGATCCTGACGCCCGAGAGGTGCAACCACATCGCTACGTTCTTCATAAGAAGCGTAAACACCCTCAGGGCTGTGCTGAGTCCAAAGCAGAGAGCCCTGAACTGGTAAGTCTTGCCCCCCAAGACAAACCGAAGATACTTCATCGAAAGCGGATGAATAGGAACGTGGAAGTAGGCATCTTGGAGATCCAACAATACCATCCAATCCCCAGGACGAAGGGCTCCTAGTATTGACTGAGACGTCTCCATCTTGAACTTGTCCTTCAGGACAAAGTCGTTCAGCCTGCTGACGTCCAAGACGGGTCTCCAGCCTCCTGAATGTTTCGGGACTAGAAACAGTCTGTTGTAAAATCCCGGGGATTTTGTGTCTAAGACCTGCTCCACTGCTCTCTTCTTGAGCATCTGTTCGAGAAGGTCGAACAGAATTTTCTGCTTGGCAGGATGGTAATTGGGAGACAGATCTCTGGGGGTTGAAGACAAAGGAGGAAGAGTCAGAAAAGGAATTAGGTAGCCTCTCTCTACTACTTGGAGGGACCAAGCGTCTGCCCCTCTCTCTCTCCAGGCTTGGGCAAAATGAAGAAGCCTGGCTCCTACTGGTGTCTGGAGGTGAAAGGAGTCACTTGCCACCTCTCTTGGAGGTGACTTTGCCTTTAGGGAAACCTCTCCCTTGAGGCGCGGGTTTCGAGAAGCTCCCCATGGAAGCTCCTCCACGAAAGGGCTGCTTCTTCTTAGCCTGCTGTGGAAAAGACGAGGACGATGAAGGTGCTAAAGGACACTTAGAGGACCTGGAAAGGAGGTCTTGAGTCGCCTTCTCTTGAAGGCTGGCAGCGATATCTTTAACCAAGGTCTGGGGAAAGAGATGGCTTGAGAAAGGAGCGAACTGTAGCTCTCCCTTCTGTGTTGGGGAAACAGACTTCGCCGAGAAAGAGCAAAACAATGCCCTCTTTTTTAAAAGGGCCAACGAAAACTGCGAAGCAAGTTCTTCAGAGCCATCCCTGATGGCCTTGTCCATACACCGCAGTACACTGGACAGCTCCCCCAGACTAATGGAACTCGGGCTAGTAGCCTTCGTGTGTAAAACTCCCAGACACCAGTCCAAGAAGTTAAAGACTTCAACAGTCCTGAAGAGTCCTTTAAGATGGTGGTCCATTTCCGTAAGAGTCCAAGAAACCTTAGAAGAGGACAAGTGAGATCTTCTGGAGGCGTCAACAAGACTCGCAAAGTCCCCCTGAGAAGTCGAGGGAACTGTCAAACCAATATCTTCACCTGTCTCATACCAAATGCCAGCTTTGCCGGACAAACGTGAAGGAGGTAAAGCGAAAGAAGTCTTTCCTTGGTTTTTTCTCGTAGTCATCCAATCCTGAACTTTCTTGAATGCCCTCTTGGTAGAGAAGGACTTCTTCATCTTAAGAAAACCAGGAGTTCTTCTCGCTTGAGACGAAGCCAACTGTGAAGGGGGAGAGCAAGGAGCCGAAGCTTGAAAAGTATCAGGAAACAGATCCTTAAACAAAAAAGTCAGAGTCTGATAATCCGTAGAAGCAGAAGATGAAGCGTGTTTCTCTTAGTCCGAGGGCTCTGACGGAAGGGGTTCTTCTTCCTCCGCTGGAGGGTCTAGAGAGCGAGGAGGAAGGAGACCCGACTCGCCGATACGTAAGCGGGACCTCTCGTGTTTAGAAGAAGTCGTGGCTAAATCCTGAAGAACGTCAGCAGTCGAAGCGGGAAGTTGAGCGTCATGAAGCACTGCAGGCGTGGTGTCAACGTAAGAAGGGCGTGAAGAGATAAAGCGAGGCGAGCGAGGTGCATCCTGGCGGGGAGCGCGCACAGCTCCATGGCTGGATACGGAAAGAGCTTCATGGTGTGGCGCGCGCGAAGCGTCCTGGTTGGAAGCGCGCCGAGACTCAAGGCGAGGCGCGCGTGAAGCGTGAGGAGCGCGCGAAGCGCGAGACACGCACTCCTGGCGCGTATCGAGAGAAACGTCCAACTCTTCAAATCGGGGAAGATGAGAAGGAAGCTCCTTTATACCTTCTTCAGGTGAAAGACGAGAAGCTTCATGCGAAATAGCAGACGAAGACGACGAAGCAGGAGACGAAGGTGAAGGCCTGGACTTCTTAACAGGCAGATGCAAATCCTTACGACGAGGCCTGTCCTTTCTACGGTCCATGAGAGTATCCAGCTGCTGTTGCAAGCCCAACAAAATCTGACATGTTGGAGAAACAGCTCTCTCGGGAGAAGGGCTGAACCTGCGAGAAGGAGAGGGGAGAGGGGACGTCTTCTTCTTTCTCACCGGCGAATAAGCTCCAGCCCTTGCCTTAGCACGACTGGGGTGTCGAGCAGCATCATCATCCGTTGCACATCGAAACTTCTTCCGCTGAGGAACATCCCCGAAACTTTCAGGGGAAGAGCACAAAACGTCTAGAGGAAGAGGACGTGAAGCGTCCTCTCCTCTTAAGCTTCTCTTAATAGGGCGAGAGTCCAACCGAGAGCTCCAACCCCGACGTGGGGAGGACGTGTCGGAGGACGAGAAGCAATCCTTATGGATGCGTGCCCGTGCACGATCCCTGGCAGCCTGGGTGGGGTCATCAGGACCTGCCGAAGGGATGTCAGATCGGTGGGAAGTCCCCGTAACCTTCATGCGGCTTTCGACATGCCCCCTCCCTGGATCCTGGGAGTTCGGCAGAGGTCCAGGCCTAGAAGCATTATAGGGCCGATCTGACGCCCCCTCCACAACACTAGGGGCATTAACACAAACAACACTTTGCGCTTGCAGGGCATTCACTTTGTTTTCAAGAGCGCGAATTGACTCTAAAACGAGAGCCAAGGTATTATTTTCTGCAGCAACAACCTCAGGGCCCGAAGGCAACACTACAGGGTTAGGACTAAAAACTACAAGGTTACTAACATGAGAAATCCCTGACTGTCCGTCTACAGAAGCACTCCTGGAGGAAGACCTCCTCAACCTATCACACTCCAATTTTTGCATATAGGATTCATACTTCTTCCACTCCCCTTCAGATAATCCCTCACATTCATTACAACGATTATCCATAGAACATTCCATACCCCTGCATTTCATACATAAAGTTTGAGGATCTACCGAAGCCTTCGATAGCCTCACATTACAATCACCCAAGCTACAGACATGATAGCTAGAGGAAGACATCTTATTTAAAGAAAAGTCAAAAGGCAAAATCAAAAACGGTCCAGAAAAGCGTATGCCAAGTCACAGATCCAAGTCGAAACCAAAAAACAACCAAAATACTTAAGTGACAACAAATTTCGAAATCCAAATGGCGGGGGAACTGACAACAGGTGTTGACAGTCCGGCGACAGAGAAAATCTGAATAGAAAATGGGAATGGTTCCTGATGCCAGCCTCCCAGCGGCGGGAATGTGTACTAACCACCTGATCGGCCACTGCGTGTGCCGCGAATTTTGAAATTCTGTCGGACTTCGGAGATTACAGATATATATATATCTGACAGGTAAGTCTCATGAACAAAATGATCATTTTAGTGAAAATAGTCTTCTTCGGAGTTTTCCCGAGGGTAAATTCCAAGGGAGGAGAACGGGGGGGCGGCTGGCACGAAGTTGTCCGGAAAAAGCTCCGTAAACACTTTCATCAACTTCTTCAAGTCTGAGGAAGGAAGTTGAGATTCTTGTTCCTCTTCGTCGGAAACTTTCTCGAGGAGAACATCTGGAGAGGGAGGAAGATCGTCGTTGCCTTCCGCTTCCTCCGAATGCTGTGCGGAAACCGAAGTAGCGGCGTCCTGTTTACTAGTTGCTGCTTCCAAAACAAGAGAATCCTCGACCAGAACGTCCTGTAGACTACGGTCTTGACGTTGGTATCCTGACACCCAACTGCACGAATATCCTGGCATCCAGTATCATGACGCTTGGCGTCTTGGCGTCCAACTTCGTGACGCCTGGCGTCCAGGCGTTCAGATTCTTGACGTCTGGCGTCCAAGCTCTTGACGCCTGGCGTCCTGGTGTCCATCCTCTTACGCAACTCGGGCGTCCTGGCGTCCAGACTTCTGATGATCGTTGTCCCGTCCAACCTTAAGGTCGCTTGAGAGCTGGCCGCCTGTGCGACATCTGTCAAAAGCTTCCTCAGGCTGACGAGAACTGATTGAGGCCCCTTGAATAGGAGAAACATTCTTCCCACGTTCGCTGTCCCGCCGCCCCTTGAAGTCACTTGAGCACTGGCTGCCTGTGCGACATCGGTCAAAAGTTTCCTCAGGACGACGAACAGCCATAGGTGGGCAAAAGTCTGTATCCGTCTTTTCTGCAGGCTGGCAAGCTTGCATAAGGGAAGAAAGTTTCTGCTGCATATCTTTCAGCAGAGACCATTGTGGAGCTTCCTTCTGCTGAGGACACACTGGGGAAGCCGCAAGATCTAACGAGCCCTCAACAAACTGAACAGGTTGAGGGGAGTGCTCTGGGGACGAGTCCCAATTCGAAGGAGGAGGGGGAGCGTGAACAGAAGAAAGAAAAGCGTCCGACGTCTTCTTGCTGCCAGGCGTCCTGGTTGAGACTGGCAATTTACGCCTGCACTTGGAAGGAGAGCTACCTTCAGAACTGAAAGGGAAGCGTTCCGGACTGCTCCAATGGCTACACCCTGGAGCTTGAGAAGACTCCAAACGACGTCCTTCAACATAGGGGAGCTTCCTCTTGAGCTGTCTAGATTCGTAGGCCCGACACCAGCCCCGTTTGGAAACTGCGTCATCAGAAGACGAAGAGCACATATTAACCTCGCCTTTCCTATGGCGAGGGTGAGCGTCTACAGGAACACTCGAGGGGACGACCACTCGGGAGCTAAAATCTCTCGCCTCCCTTCGCCTGTCGACTTTCCTTCTCCCAGGGGTTGGGGAGCTTGGAAGAGGTCTAGGGCTAGGAGCACGACAGATCCGAGTGGCCGCACCCTCCACTGCACTTAACTAATTTTATCACCGACACTTGCACTTTCAAGATCTCTCATGTTAGACCACAATTTCTCCCTGTCTTGAGCGAGGGATTCAACACGTTGGCCAAGGGCTTGAATGGCTGCCATCATATCCTTGAGAGATGGGTCTTTACCTGAATCAGTAGGGGGATCAGGAACTACCACTACAAGGGAATGATCAGAAGGTTCATTAGTTTGGGGCAAAGAATTATCAAAATCCTGGCTACCCTTGGAAGAGCAAGAAAAAGTACTCTTGGCTCTTCTGAGCCGGTCCCTTTCAAGTTTCCTTACGTAGCGGTTATACTCAATCCACTCCCTTTCAGAAAGACCCAAGCACTCATCGCATCTATCACCTAGCTCACACCTCTTGCCCCTACATTTCATACATACTGAATGAGGATCTAAAGAGGCTTTAGCAAGCCGAGTCTTACACCCCCTAACACACATTCGCACACTCGAGGAGTCAGACATTGTAGCAAATCCAAAGAGTGATCAAAAGACAAGTCCAAGGGTCAAATCCAAATCTAACTAGTCAAGAAAATCCAAGAAGACAAATTCAAAATACGAGCGAAAGCCAAAGCCAAAGTGTACTTCACCAAAATTTGCGAAAAAACACGGGCTGAATGAGTGAAATTCCATACGATGTCACCGGAATGGTGGCAAGGAAGATCTGAGGAATACCTGGTGTGGTTCCAGATACCTGGATAGAGGGCGCATAGGTGGACCACCTGACCTACCTATCGTCGATTGCCGCGAGTTTTGAAATTCTGCCGTGACGTCAGGGACTTAAGCTATATATATAACTACCAGTTAAGACAGATATTTAAAAATATTGTATTACTGGTTCTGAGCAGGGCTCCAAGCAATCTGGTTCGGAGCAAGGCTCCATAATCACTGGTTCGGAGCAAGGCTCCATAATCACTGGTTCTGAGCAAGGCTCAAAGATCACTGGTTCTGAGCAAGGCTCAATTATATCTGAATAAAAGAGAAACTTATTACTATTTCTTATCTCTGGAGCCTGAATTATTTGGCTGTTCACCTTGACTTCTTCCCCCCCTAAAATTATTCCTTTTGCTCCCTCTTCTGATTGAGTAGTACTTGTTCCTGAAATTAAAGTTCCCTCTGAAAAGGTTATATCTGTTTCTATGATACATGTTCCCAAAGCTAAATCTACCCCCTCTAAAGCTGCCTGCCCCTCCTCTAGGGAGGGGACCCTTCCGAAAGCAAGAAGCAATGTCAGTTTTTTGCTCATCTGTTAATATCCAAATCTCTTTGATGCTAGATTTGATAATGACTCTTTTAGTTTCTTCTTTAAGGAATTTAGGTAGTGCTCTACTTCTAAAAGAGCGAATTAAACTCTGAATGAAGTCTATGCTCCTCCTGAGGGGCCCAATGACTACTTTAGACAAAAACTCTAAATCATTGATTTTAGTGTAGTGGCGTGTACCATCTGTGCTAGTGCAGCGTGTCCTTGGAAGGCTGAGATACTCATTTTAATGTTTTCAATATCAAAAAAGAACTTCTTTTTATGACTATCTTCAAATATTTTCCCTTCTGATTAGATCGTTTAATACGTCAAAGAGGGACCAGAAGAGACCAGTGGCGTGGAATCTTGACGTAGTGCTGAGATGGTTACGGTCGCAATCCTTTGAACCGATGGCGAACATCTCCTTAAAGGATCTCACGAAGAAGACTCTTTTTTTTGGTAGCTCTGGCTATGGCCAGGAGAGTAAGTGAGCTACATGCAATAGATAAAAGAGTAGGCTTTGCTAAGGGGAAGGCACTATGTATGTCTACTCTTGGTTTCTTAGCCAAGAACGAAGACCCGTCAAGACCTTGGCCAAGAGAGTTTGAAATTAAGGACCTTTCCCAATTGGTCGGTCCCGAAGAACCCGAGAGGTACCTCTGCCCTGTGAGAGCTCTCAAGTTCTATGTTCAGAGAACGAAGAAGCTCAGAGGTCCCAATGACCACCTCTGGTGCTCGGTTAGAGATCCTTCGAGGCCTCTCTCTAAGAATGCCCTTTCCTTCTTTTTGAGAAGCCTGATAAAAGAAGCTCATGAGCACTGTGTTGACTCGGAGATGAGTATTCTTAAAGTAAAGGCGCACGAGATAAGAGCAGTTTCGACTTCTGTAGCCTTTAGCAGAAGCTTATCTGTGAAAGACTTGGTTAAGTCCACCTTTTGGAGATGCAAGTCGGTGTTTGCATCGCATTACTTAGTGGACGTGCAAACTGTTTTCGAAAAGTGCAGTACGCTGGGGCCCTTTATTGCGACTGACACGGTGTTGGGGGAGGGTGAAAAGGAGTCCGCTCCTTAACTAACATTTTCACCTTGGCATTGGGGTTGTTGTTTTTTACGGTTGCCTGGAGATCTGACAGTTTACTTGTGAACCTAAGTTCTGGAGAGAAGAGGCGAGGCCTTTCAGACCCACTGGTTTTGCTATGACACACCCCTGGCTCCTCCCCCAGACAGCCGTAAGCAAGCACAAACCACGCCCATCGGGGCGGAGCAACCAGAGACATGCGAGTTGACAAGAACCAAACCGCCATATTTGAAGTTGCAAGTTGCTATGAAGTATATCTGTACTTACCATTCCATTTTACTGCTGGGAGATTTATTTGAGATTGCAAATTACTACAAGTAGTAACTTAAAAGTTCCAATTTGTGAATTTTGACATTTCCATTCCTCTTATATTCTAAGATAATATAATGTGACAGTAGTTCACCTCCCCTTTTCAAGATATTCCTATCTTGTTACCTAAAAGTTGCATTTCCTCTAAATGCAAGGATAAGAGTAAGTATACCTTAAAGAAATTTATGAATAATTGAAAATTGTTATGGCTGGCCTTCAGAAACATGTAAGCTGTTGACTTTTGTATGTTTACTTTACAAATCCTTTATTTCCTCCAGAATGGTCTCCTCGGTTACGGGGGTAGGGTCGGAGGGTGAACTAGACCCTGGGTCTGAAAGGCCTCGCCTCTTCTCTCCAGAACTTAGGTTCACAAGTAAACTGTCAGTTCTAGAGAGAGAGGCTTCAGCCTTTCAGACCCACTGGTTTTGCTCACCTGATACTTCAGGGGGCATGAAGATGAAGTCCTGCAACGACTGCATCGAAAGCTCCCTGTAGACCGAGGAGAGCATAAAATGACCCAAATACAGAGTTGCTTTTCCAATTCATTCTAGCCATTATCTCTTGCAGCGTAACTCCATTATACATCATCCTTGAAGCTGCTTGACCTCTGATAGAGTGGAAATTGGTGGAGTGTTTTCTGGCATTGGGATCAGCTCTGAAAATACAGTCCCTGAATAGCTGCCTCATCTTTGGAAGGGACATGATCTTGAAGTTTTCATCCAGCCAAATATGGTCTTCCCTATCTATGTTCCTTTCTGCACAGATTTTATTTGTGTACTCCAGATAAAAGTTTAATTGTCTCACTGGACAAATTTTTGGCTTGGTAGGGTGACGCCTAAAGCTGAATTCAATAGGAGTGTAATTGTTTCTCTGATTCTTGGCCATGAAGGAAGGGTGGTTCCTTAGCACAATGGTTTCTGGCGTGAAGGTGCTCCTGGAGATACATAGATGATTAAATTGGTTAGCTCTCAATGGGCAAGCCAAAGCTACGAGGAATAAGGTCTTCTGAATCATGAGCAGCACAGAATCATCTCTTGTAGTGTTGAGGAAGGAAACCACTTTATCAAGATCCCAGCCTGGAAATTGATGAGAATTGCTGGGTCTTCTTCTATTTACTCCATCAAGCATAGCTTTAATATACTTGTCTTCTGTTAGGCAATAATTGGGAAAGTATCCCTTCAAAACCGGTCCAAGAGCAGCTCGGTATCCTTTTAGTGTGTTGTATGCTAGGCCCTTGTCTATTAATTCGTTGAAATAGAGTAGCACTGATAAAAGAGGGAACTTGTTACTTCCATATTTATTGTGTATGAACTTTTTAAAGCTCCTGAAGAGATTTTGGTACTTGGCCATGGAGCTGTCTCGTAAACTGGAAGTAATTTTGTTGCATATCTCTGGAGGAAATATGGAAGGTAGTTGATCTTTTATATTCTGAAGGCGATCAAATTCAAGTGCTGTTGCGCTAAGGGTAAGGTACAGTCCATATGAAGTATCTGGCAACCTTCTACTTTGACTTTGTACTTCCGGTATTCCTTGGAGACTGTCTTGACTAGGGGGATCCATGGTTCCATTTCCTGGGAAACAGTGCAGAAGAGCATGTTGTTATCACATTCGTTATATATCTTAAAAGCAACTTTATGCAGTAAGAAGCCTGGGGGAAAAGCATAAAGAGGAGAAGAACCTTCCCAGCTAATGTGAAGAGCATTATTACTGATTGCTTTTGTGTTGGGTACGGAAGAACAAAATCTCTTACATTTAGAATTAAAGCCATTGGTGAAAAGGTCTATTTCAGGAAAGAAATTCATATCTGTGCAAATTAAATTGAATAGATTATCGTCAAGAGTGGCTTCTGGATGTATGGAACCAAAGTCTCTCGATAGGGAATCAGCCATCACATTGCATTTCCCTTTAATCCATTTAGTTTGAATGTCTATGTTGTATTTTCCTTTGATGTTTAGTAACACTTTGATGGCCTCCTGGGCCGATTTGTTCCTAATGCTACCATGTTTTTTGACCCAACAGTATGTTACTTGTGAATCTATGTGAATTAGTACCATTTTGTTTCTTAGTTTGTCTCTGAAGTGTTTTATACAGTAAATGCATGCAAGTAGTTCTCTAATGTTCATGTGCAGAGTATTCTCATTTTGTAGCCATGTATTATTAGTTGAGAGTATGCCATGTTCTCCTACTAATGCTCCACCCCAGCCAAAGTTGGATGCATCTGTGAATAGTTCTAGATCTACTTGATTATTAGGAATGTTTATAGCACTATACATGTTAGTCTGTTTCCATGCTTCTAGAAAGGATTTGAAAGAAGGAGGAATGATTCTATATCCTTTAGCAAAATATCTATGAAATCTGTGAAGGAATTTAAGATGGTATCTACCATAAAAGGTGTAGTAGGAACAGAAGTTAAGTGATCCTATCAATCTTTGATATAATTTGAGGTCAGATCTGTTCAAGTTGGATACTGTATTGGCAAGCCTGATACATTTATCAATGTTTTCCTGCATTGGTCTCATTGTTTTGTTCTCCAGGTTATAATGAACTCCCAGGAACTCTATCTTTTGCACCGGATGAATAACAGACTTTTTAATAGATATTTGCCAACCCAGTTCCGTGAGCACTTCAATGACTATTTGGATGTGAGACTCGCATTTGTGAAAGTCATCTGCCAGTATGAGTATATCATCTAAGTAGTTAAAGATGAGTATATTATATTTCTTCCTAATGTACTTAACTACTGTGTACATTAGTTTGGAAAAGATGTAGGGAGCTGTCTTTAACCCGAAGGGAACAACCGTCCATTTGAATTTACGCTTTCCTAATTTGAACGTTAAGAATCTTTGAGCACTGGAATGAAGAGGGACGTGCCAATAAGCGTCCTTTAAATCAAGTCTACATGCCCAGTTGTTTAAATGTAAATAAGGGAATATAGTTTTAGGTTTCAGCATAGAGAAAGAAGGTTTCTTGATCATAGTATTAAGGCATTTCATATCGAAGATTAGGCGAATGCTCCCATCGGGTTTAAGCTTGTAAAATATGTGGTTAGAGTAGTAGAAAGAATTTCTGTTAATTTGTTCTATTACCCCTAGGTCTAGTAATCTGTCACATTCTCTCTCTAGTATTATTCTCTTGCTAGAAGAATAATATCTATCAACCCCAAATCTTTTCAAAGTCTTTTGAGCCTTATTTTTATTGGTAAATGGGAGTCTCACACCCTTACTGATCAAGTTGCATGCAAAAGAAGAATTTGGGAGTTTTTGCCAATTTTTTAATTTATTTGTCAATGACCTACCTATCCCACTTACTGGAGGGGCGTGAGAGGTTTCCTTGGAGCTAGAGGCTTCTGTAGGGAAATTTAACTCTTCCAATATCATTGAATTGTTAGTGGGTACATTTGCCAAATTTTTATCTTTACTGTGAAGCTCCAGGTTATTTTCCACTTGGTCCGAGCAGGGCTCGATGGTATTAAGATTTAAAGCATAATTAGTTTTGTTTCTTATCTTTGACGTCTGAATTAATTGCTGTCTGTCCCCCTGTACTCCTTCCCCCTCTTCGGCCACCTCTCTTGATACCTCGCCTGTAGGGATTGAACCTATTCCTGAACCCAAAGCTTCCCCTGACTCTTCTGTAAAAGTTAAATTTCTCTCTGGGGTAGCCCTGATACTTGCCAAAGTTGAACCTTCCACCTCTAGAGATAATGTCCCCTCCTCTACGAAGGGGACCGCCTCGAAAGCACGAAGCAATAGCTTTCCTTTGATCATCTGATAGGACCCATATATCATTAGTTTCAGCTTTAATAATAGCATCTCTGGTATCTAAATTGAGGTTCCTGGGTAAAGTTCTACTTCTGAATGAGCGGATTAAACTTTTGATTAGATCAATGTGTTTCCTGAAAGGCCCAATTATCACTTTAGTAATGAAATCAATATCGTTAATCTTAGAGGGGTAAGCTAATTGCGCCAGAGCTGCATGCCCTTGAAAAGAAGATATAGCCATCTTAATGTTTTCAATATCAAAGTGAAATTTCTTCTTGAAATCTTCATTAAACAACCTGCCACTTGGCCAAAAGTTCAACTTTGGCAAATTTATCAATTTGAAAAGGTCTGCAAGTTCTTTATTATGATTACAAACAAAGAATTGATCATGAGAGTTCTTGTCTCCTTCACTTAATGTTAATGCAATTAAGGAGTCATTTAATTGTATTTTCCCATCCCTGTGAATGGAGGGCACAGCATTAAAATTGTTAGATATATAAGTAGGAATAGGTTTGTTAAAGGTAAGGGGGTTAAATTCTTCATAGTCACTACTATCTTCATTATAAGTTGTAAATAATTCTTCATTTGCATTCTCAGGTAAATCTACTTTACGGCGAGGGCGCTTAGGAGGAGGGGAATTGTCATTCCTTTTTGCAGTCGAACCACTTCTGCAATAGGAGTGAAAAACTAGACTCAAATTTGATAATAAAAGTTTAACTGATGTCTATAATATGGCTCATGAATTTACAATTCAGGTTGGACAGCAGCAGACCTAGAAGGCTGAAGCCAGGCAATCGGGTTCTAGGCTCAAATGGCCTTCATCGGTTAATTCAGGTCAATCGGCATCCTCTCACTAGTATCCCATACTTAAAATTATATAGCCTCTACGGTAATCATCTTATATTATTTATATAGCCGACCTGTCAGAAATTCTTGAGACGCAGTTCCTCATGGTAAGGGGTAAACAATTATATCGAAAGGAAACGAGTGTGATATAAAATTCTACCCATTAGCTGAGGTAGGCGCAATTATACCGCCATTGACAGGAACCCCTCCAGTTAAATGTCGACGATAGGATCTCGGTGGGATAGGCGGAAGGGAGCGGCTAAGAGGTAGCCTAGAGTGACGTAGTATGTTAAACTCAAAGTTAGAAAAAGTTAGGCTAGTTAGGCTACTCGGCTCTTTGGCACGTAAGGCAAATCTAGTTAACACCTCATCTTACAACATTAATTACCTTTGGCATATAAGTATCTAGTCCTTATAATGTTTAGGCTCACTTTACACATAGTTTAGGATTATATGATAATGTACTTCGGTCTCGAAATTTATCTATTCTCAAACTTTTACGATTATAACTACCGCACGGTCGGCACCGGCTCATTGTTTACGTTTTACTGCCATGCTTGTGACGTCATCTGTCTGAATCCGCTGCTATCCAAGACGTTTTTATATGAAAACAGAATATTAAACCTTACCCTTTCTCCACTAGTTTCAATAATGTTTGATTCTGTAATAATAACATTTGAAGAATTTCACTGTTGGAAGGTTCCTGGCTGGTTTCTTCCGTTTTGGGACATCTCTTCTTTTTGGGTTGTGCCGGTGGAATATTGTCATCATCGCTAGTTTCGCTGAGATTATGCACATCCGCTGATACTATGACTTTTTTGGACATTTTAATTGGTTGATTAAGTCGTCGTCCCTCGTGACAATAATTAGGGGAGGGTTGTAGTAATGGTGAGGTGTAACAGGTGTTGCCTGTGTCCTGTCAACTTCAAATATGGCGGTTTGGTTCCCGTCAACTCGCATGTCTCTGGTTGCTCCGCCCCGATGGGCGTGGTTTGTGCTTGCTTACGGCTGTCTGGGGGAGGAGCCAGGGGTGTGTCATAGCAAAACCAGTGGGTCTGAAAGGCTGAAGCCTCTCTCTCTAGAATTTTAGGTTTTTCAGCTTACATAATATTTTTCTTTTACTAGTTTTTCTTCTCATTCACTTGAAAAATCCTAGTCTGACACAGTCATGGCCTGGGCCACAATGACTGCATGACAGACCATACCCAAACAAGCATCTGCAATGAAACTGGAAGTCTAACTTGCTAAAATCACCACCAAAGATAATAAAAAAAAAAGTTATGGTAAAACTGAAGACTACTACCAAAGACTGGTTCCTGCAAGTTGGGGGGGGGGAAGCTTCCCCCCTACCACTGGTAGCTAACAGCTTTGTTTGAAAGTTAATGGCCGTTCCAGCTGGCGTCGCAAGCAAAACCCTGTGTAAAGACCAGAGGTTTGTATTTGTGTGGGAAAAACAGCTAGATGCCAAACCACAGGGGCACAGTACTTGTCTTACATTTTGCCATAATTTGGAATAAGAGCCGTTTTTTTGACAACCAATCTTCAAGTGCCAAAGCCTCTCCTACACCCTCAAGCCCAACCTACCCTTACAGGCCCACGTAGGCTCAAACTCACCTTGACAAAGAAACTGAAAGGAAAATTGGTCAAAATCAAAACCAGAAACTTCAGTTCAATGAAACAAACAATAATAAACAAAGGGAATAATGACTCCTGGCCTAACCTAACCTGGCTCTGAGCCCAACTGAGCCCAAGAGACCTGGGTAGGCTTCCATTTGCTTAACCAGAGGAAACTGAAAAGCAAATTGGTCAAAACGAAACCCAGAAACTTCAATAAAATCAGTTTCATAAAATAATAAAGCTAATACTGACTCCTAGCCTAGCCTGACCCAGTCTAGCCGTACATAGGCCTGGTTATGCTTTATGTACCATTGAAACAACCAATCCCAAAGCAAAAGCAACCCTTAGGCAGCGACTTAAAAGCCAAAACAATTATAATAACGTAAATAATAATCCGAGTCAATTAAATAATGTTTAAATAACGCCTACGTCACGTTAGCCATCGTAACCTTTTTCTAACCATATTTAACCTAAAATCTCGAATTTAACCCAATTTTCTTTACTCACAATCAAGTTCAATCACTGGTTGACCTCGGCTGACCTTCGGCGTTATTTGAATACGATTTAAATAACGGAAACAACTGTTTAAATCGATTAAATAACGCTCAAAAAGGACTGACCACCGTCATCGCCTTCAAGAGACGGGAAATGCCTCGCTTCATTTAACCATATTTAACTCAAAAACTCAAATTTAACACAAATTTTAACTCACGAATTCAACCTCAACTATTGATTTACCTCGGTTGACTTCAATTCGATCAATCAGTCAATATTTCCGGTTGAAATTGATTGATTGCTGTGACTGACCCGATTTGTCGCGACAAATCATCCACCAGACAACGACTGTTTGCTTACGTTCCTCGCCACTTTCCACCCAAGGTGGTTAGGTCTCTTATTTGAGTCTTTTTGGGTTTATAATTACGTTTTATAACATTTTGAATTTACAAAAATGTATTATTTATAAATATGTTATATTATTTTAATATAAAACTCAGTTGTTTTCCTTATAAATGTAATTAATGAAGCATTTTGGCGATTCAATTATTTTCTACCGTAGGTGTTAAGTTGAGGTAGTATTAGTAGGCGGGATTTCCTTTTGGATCAGCTCCTCCCTCGCAGGGTCTTTTCCTTCCTTGTGTGTGTTTGACTGTTTCTTGTCTTTGTCATACCATAATTTTTTTTTTTATAAATTCTTTCCTGTTTTATTTTATTCTTCGGCAGTTCTGCAAATAGAAATACAATATCAGTCACCAATTCCTCTTTATTTTCTTGATAAGAAAGATGAATGAAAACGGCAAGGCAGTTCATATGATGCCCTGCAGGAGAAACAGACACTATCGGAATAACGGAAAATGTGAGGCAAGGAACAACATCTGGCCCAAAGCTATGCAGCATAGTGACAGACAGAGTGAATGAGATAAGCAGGAAGAACGTAACACTCATAAGAAATATAGAAACAGAGTCCCTCATATCTGTGGGTGACATAATGTTCCCCACCAGCAGGAAAGGAGGAATAGAAATGGCAACTGGCAACTGCCGCAGCCTGGAACAGCAACAAGAACAGATAGATGTCCATATAAGAACAGAGGTTAAAATTGGATCAATAATTAGTAGTGTAAAAGAATACAAATACTCAGGAGAATGGTACACCCTAAACGGCTCAAGGGAAACAAGACCTCATCGCGCCGATCGCGGTCTCTTTCGAGCACACGTGTGTGTTCGTGTGTGCGTCATCCACCAGAGGGACCAAGACAAAAACAAGAGCATCCTATATTCGCTATAATGTTCCACCGAATCTTCTGTATCAAACTGTATGTGTGTTTCTGTTTGTGAAGACGCCAAACGTCTCGCCATTTCACATATATTCTGCTACTGCATTGTATTCATTAATCTGTCTCGAATCTCATGCAATTGGCCATATGTGGGATTTTCTGGCCTTTCCATTGATATATGTTTTATCACTGTATGTTTATTATGTCTCTCACAATCGCCATCTGTTTGTCTGCCGACAAACACAGATGTCCGAAACATTACCTCTGTTGGTATTCTTTAGACCTTGGTTTTGCCCTACCTGTGTGTAGATAATACGTTGCAGCTCGCACCAGCTAATAACAACTTCGAAAATTCTGTACATTCATCCGTGCTGGCACAAGGCCAGCTAAATCTGAAACAACATGTACATTCATTCAGTAAGGAACCACCAATAAACCAGTCAACACCCAGCCAGTATGTCACTCCATACCATCCTTACACAAGTATCAAGGCGAGAAATCAAAAGGTAGAGTAGAAAGTAGGAAATATGGCCCTAGAAGTGAGGGAAAAGATCTAGGAAACAGTAGTGGTACCAACATTATTTGCCAACACAGAGACATGGAGTAACATCACGGAAAACGAGCTGAATGCACTAGAGAAAATGCAATACAGGATCTTCTGAGGAATGGACGAACAACCAAAGGGCACACCGAACTGGGGAATTATAGCAGAGTCCGGCATATGGCCAGTAGTCCCCAGAATTGAGTATAAAAAATGCTTTTCCACAACATCATAAACTCGGAGGAGAAAAGATTAATTAAAGAAATAATAGAAGATCACTTAAGAACCCCCAATGGACTGTGCTGGACAAAAAGCTTAGAAACCACATGTACTAAATATAACATAGAAAGAAAATGAATGAGAGAATATGCCAAAGAAGCACTGAAAAAGGAAATAAAGATAAGAATTAAGCAAGATATCGGAGAGACCGTGAAAGAAAAGAGAGAAAAAAAGAAGCTGAGGTTCATAGAAAACATCAGGGTAAATAACTACAGAAGGGAACTGGAGACAAAGGACACTTGTATGATAATGAAAGCCAGGCTGAATTCAGTGTTGAACTTGAAGTCTAGCTTCCTTCCGGGGTACATAAATATGAGGACGAGGTCTGCGATATCTGCAGAGTGTGTAAAGTCATTTGTAAAGTCTCTGCTGAGCAAGTTTTCTGTGGAGACGTCCCATTTTCTTTGCCTCTACAATTAGTCACGCCTAACGTGCCAGGTCACGTAAATTCAATCATTTAAACTATGTATATATTTGTTTACCTGTTATCAATTGTGTATTGTATGTTTCTTCTTTCACAGGCATCAAGATTGTATCCAATTTCACTTCTGTCTATTTTCACATTGTAAAGTGTACTCGATCGCTGTATTTACTGTTATTTATTATCGACCTCAGGTCACTGAGGCTCCCATTGTATTCCGCGGCTCGACGCCAGTCTGCTGCTATATAAACCGCCTGGATCATGAATAAATTAGCAGTTCTCTTTTACCTGCTCGTTTTTTTGCACCTCCTAAAAGTGGAGGAGGAGAAGGAGGACAGCACCGAACATTTATTCAGGAGTACAACCGTACGAAAAACAGATCATGACATTACTTTAGAGCCCCTGAAATCCCCTAACAGCAAACGGGGAATATACGCGGCTAGCCCTGAAAATGAAGAATGCTGTCAACCTGGAAAGCGATGGACGTCGAAGCCAATAGCACAAAGGCTCTGCCTCAGTCGAAAAGGAGAAGAAATGAAAGGGGGAGGGTTAAAGTAAAGTGAAAATTCATTGACAATATTTTGTAACGTCTAGTTTACAAACATCTCTAATTTTTCGGGGTTATTGTTCCTGAAAAGGGTAACGGACAAAAATTAAAATAAACATTTTGAATGACTATAAAGGGAATAAATAAAGCTGTGTAGCACCTCACGCGAATAGTGTAGGAGTGTGCCCGCAACTGTGTTTGTGGAGTGAAGAGGAGGAGCAGCTAAGGCTTAGGATGGTTGAGGAAACAGGGACCAGAAATAATAATAAGGCTGCCAAAACAGATTCGATATCCCAGATTTCTTTCTCATAGAGTTTCCTATTTGAGAAAGAATTCTTTTTCTTCAGCCATCTAAATACTTTATTACCTCCTCGATTCCAGAAAAGGCTGAAAAGAACAAGTATCGGGAAGAAGGTGGACTGTCTTCACGGTCGCTCTCCAGAATGGCGACCTTCATGAAATCTAGAATAAAGTTACAGGTCCCAGCATTCTTTGGCCGCTTCATACGTCCCTGTGATTTCCTGTTACATTGCATCGTATTTTAATAAATAAAATAACCTTGCATAGTTACAATTTAGAATGAATTTCAACTTTACGTTAACAAGATTGAAAGTCAATATTAGCATCTGTTTTCTGTTGACTTTAAAATTTAATGAGTGAAGAAGAAGCTGGTGTTTACTTCGTACTTCGTAGCACTACTGTACATCGGGTGATGATCTTTCCCACAGAGTCCTCCCAAAGTCTTATGATAAAAATGACGAGCAAATTCTCAAATTCTTAAACGGAATCTTCTTCTTTCGATCCTATTAGTCCCACCGTATAGCAGGGAGGGTCGGCCACTCGAGTCAACTTTCTCCATCTATTTCTACTCCATGCAATCTTCTTCCCCCAGTCCCACTTCACCCATACCCCTGCTCACCACATCCACCTGATCCACTGATGCCCCACACTCCTCCTCCCCATCACTGGCATGCTCTTAGCTCTCTTGATTGGTTCCACCTCCTCTCTTCTTATTACATGGCCATAGCATCTCAAACGAGCTTCCCTGGTAACATACCACACATTCTTCTTACATCTTGAATCCCCCTCCTTTCCAGCAGTGATATTCCAGCAATCCATCTCACCATCCTCATCTCGGTTCTCTCCAACAGTCCCTCCTCTTTCCTCTTAAGTGGCCAGGTTTCTGCCCCATATAATAGTACAGGCCTGATAACTTCTTATAAATCTTCATTTTGAGCCTTAATGGCATTTTCTTGTCTAAAACAACTCCAGTTGCTTCTCTCCATTTCTGCCATGCTTCTTTCACTCTCTGTCTCACTGCTTTCTCAGTACCTCCCTCCTCTGTTATTATTGATCCCAAGTAGTTAAACACAGTGTTCTGCTTTAGCACTGTAACATCTTCCACTTGAATGTTTATTTCTTCATGTTCTTCTCTATTACTAATCTTTAACTCTTGTCATTCCAATGTTCACTTTCAATCCTTTCCTTTCTAGGGCTCCTTTCCATGCTAAAAACCTTTCTTGCAGTTCTTCTTCTGTCTGCTAAAATGACTAAATCATCAGCAAACATCAGTTCCCACCGTTCATCGTTGTTTCCAAATTCTGATGTCAGTGTGTCTATAATGATGAGGAACAAGAATAGACCCAGAGCTGATCCCTGATGGAGGCCAACCTCCACAGGGACACAGTGAATGCCTCAGTCTCCCCATATTTTGTCTTATTGCTTTCAACCTAAAATCTGCCACTACCAGTTTATGTCGAGCTAAAACAGATTCATTTGGAATTACCTTACAAGCCATAATGATTTTCTTGTCTTACCTCCTAACCAAAACACGATCAATTTGTGTCTCATTTTGTCCACTTTTGTATGTTACCAGATGACTTCTTTTCTCAAAATGTGTATTCAAAACTACCAGATTCATAGCTTCTGCTAATTCCAACAATCTATCACCTTCTTGGTTTCTTCTTCCAAAACCTCTTCCTCCATGTATTCCTTCAAAGCCATCAGAACTCTCACCTACATGGGCATTCGTGTCCCCAGATAACGCTAATAGTTCACTTCTTGGTACTCTTTCGATATATTCCTCCAATTTCCCTCTGAATTCCTCCTCCTCCTCTTCACTATACCCTTGTTGAGGGGCGTATACCAAGATGATATGCCATACTCTCTTATCTTTCACAGACTTTAAGCCCATGAGCCTATCACTGATACACGACCTCTGTGACATTCTCCTGCAACTCTGGATGGGGAATAATTCCTACCCCATTTCTCCCTGTCTCTTCCCCTGCGTAGTAAACTTTATATCCTTCTCCAAGCTTTCTTGCACTTATCCTCTGCCATTTAGTCTCTTGTATAGACAGAGTCCTAATTTTCCTTCTCTGCATGACATCAACCAACTCTCTTCCTTTTCCTATGAGGCTACCAGCATTCCATTTTCCAGTTCTCACCTTTCCTTTCTTTTTCTAATCCTTTCTCCCCACTAACCTCTTTAGCCACAGTCGTGACTTCTGCAGTACCCTTTGCATATTTCTCACTGCTGTCAGGGGACACTGCAATGCATTGCTTACGAGGTATGCCCTGGCCCTGTTGCATTCCATCGTCAACTAGAGGTTCATTATTTAGTTTTTGCCACTGTTTTCATACTTGGTTGGCTAAACCAAGCAGCAACTCTCCACATTTATCCGGGCTTGAGACCAGCAGTAAGTTGGACTGGCTGCTCCACCCACTGACTGGGTTTTAAAAAAAACTTCTGAGGCTAGAGGGCTGCAAACTGGTAGGCTTGCGTTGACCATCCAACCTCCAGTCATCAAACATACCAAATTGCAGCCCCCAAGCCTCAGCAGTTATTATTTTATTTAAGGTTAAAGTTAGCCATAATCGTACTTCTGGCACTGCTAAAAGTACCAAGAACACAAGACGCCACCGGACCATGGCAGAGTTTCGTGGGCCGTGGTTGAGGCCACCACCGGACCACGGTAGAGTTTCATTGGTCGTGGCTGAGAACTTAATACAGCATTATATGCTGTACAGAAAACTCGATTGCGCCAAAGAAACTTTAGCGCATTTTTTACTTATTATTCATTTGTATATATTCAAATTTAATCAATTATATATATATATATATATATATATATATATATATATATATATATATATATATATATAATATATATATACATATATACATATATACATATACATATATACCTCTAACTTCCGAAGCAACAGCTCGAAGAACAATCCAAGGCGGTTCAGGGAAAGGCACTGTCCTTATGCATTTTATTAAAATATGCCGACGTTTCACAACTCCTCATAGTTGCATTTTCCAGGCTGCAAACAGTGTACATGGCAATCAGTAAAAAATTCCAGAAGATGCCATGGCGCCAGTCGAACTGTCTGTAGAGAGAATCCCAATGATACCTCTAACTTCCGGAGCAACAGCTCGAAGATCAATCCAAGGCGGTTCAGGGAAAGGCACTGAACCGCCTTGGATTGTTCTTCGAGCTGTTGCTCTGGAAGTTAGAGGTATCATCGGGATTCTCTCTACAGACAGTTCAACTGCCGCCATGGCATCTTTTGGAATTTTTTACTGATTGCCATGTTTCCTGTTTGCAGCCTGGAAAATGCAACTATGAGGAGTTGTGAAACGTCGGCATATTTTAATAATATACATATATATATATATATATATATATATATATATATATATATATATATATATATATATATATATATATACATATATATATATATATATATATATATATATATATATATATATTTAATATCTTTACTTATTTCAATCTCTATTTCGTTTAGTCATAAGAGCAACTTGGTATTGTTTCTTACTGACCGTATTAGTCTAATATTGCCTTTATGTGATCATTTTCATTATCAAAACATAAATGAAAGATGATCTTTCACTATTCATCACAGACATGAGTTATTTTGCCTCTGAAAATGGCTTTCAATCACACTTTGACTGTGACTAAGAAGGTCAGTTTCAACATTACATGGCCTCAAACGTACATCTTTGAACTTCACAGTTTTTTCATTTGAAGTAAAACCAATACACCTGAAATTCAAGACAGAGAGAGAGAGAGAGAGAGAGAGAGAGAGAGAGAGAGAGAGAGAGAGAGAGAGAGAGAGAGAGAGAGAGAGAGAGAGAGAAAGGAATGACACTGCTCCTCACCTAAACATCAGGAGATCAGAACATTCCACAACTGCAATGGACAGACTGTTCCACATTTCAGTTGTGGCCGAGATGAGAAGATTTGTTTTCATGGCGGCATAGTTCCTACAATCTCGTCACCTTCGTAAATGTCTTGACGTTAGCTTTACCCTTTTATGGGGTTAGACATGATATGAGTTCTCTCTCTCCCTACTCTTTTGTCCTGCGCTCTTTCTGCCTGAACTCCCATACAGTCTGGGTCTTCTGCTCTTCTCTTTCTCCAGGACTCCTGGGCCTTCCTCATACTTCCATACCCACAGCTTTCCTGACCAACGTTCCTCCTCACCCCTTCCTTCCTTCAACAGAAACTGGAAGTGGAATATAAAATTCAGGCCAGAGGCCAAGCAAGCGCTGGGACCTCTGATGAGGTCATTCAGTGCTGAGAGGAAGAGAGAGGTTTGAGAGGCTTAACAGGAGGAAAACCTTTTGCAGTTGAAGAAGAAGCACTTTGCAACAATTGTCAGGAGAGGGTTGAGGAAAGTAAGATGGGATAAAGAGAATATGAACAGAGGTACATTAAAAGAATGAAAGGGGTTATAGCAGCTAGGGGCCTAAGGAAGGGGCACAACAAAGAATCTTATCAAGTAATGCCTACAGTACACTGCTTGAGGTGCGCTGAAGGCACTAACCCCCTACGGGAGTCATGGAAGTGTCCAAAAGATATTTTGACCCAATTCAGAATCCTACCTCTTATATGGGTGGCATGAGCGCGTTGAGGAAAACAGGTTTGTCGGGCAGCGGCGAGTGAGATGAGTGTGTCTTGACCAACAGCCAGAAGGTAAGTGACGCATTGCCGGGCGGAGAGGTGGGACTACCACCTTACTGCCAATAGTTAACTACCTAACAACCTTGTTATGAACTGAATGGACAATTCAGTTTGTATTCATGTAGGAATAACTTGCTATTTTGAGTCCATCCTTTAGATGACAATAGTATTTCTGTGTTTTGAAAAATGTAGTTTTATTCCTTACTAGGAAAAGCTCCTGAAGAAGATTATTTCTTGGGTTATGGGAAAATCTGTTTGCTTTTATTCAGTACAAAGTCACTTTAATGTTGATAGTCATGAGTAAATAGTAAACCATTTACCGATACTACTACTTCAATATTTACTTGAAATGGTAAAGAATTAGTCTCAAAAATGTCCAGGGTAGGGTTTATTGATAGGCAACACTGTGGAGAGAGTGTACAAAAATAAGTGTACAAAAATACAATTGGTTTGATACAAAACATCGGAGCATGATAACTTATCACATGTTGCGAGGTGATTCAAATAGTATTCGATACTACGAGAAACATAAGCAATACAGGCAGTCCCTGAGTTACGATGGAGATCCGTTCCTGAGGCAGCAACTCAAGTCGAATCCACCTTAAGTCTGATCTTAATAAAAATAATGGTAATAATAATAATACAGTACCGTATTCTTTATTTCAACTCACACAATCTAGATACACAAGATAAAGTGATAAAAATGATAATTGGCAATAAATACAGTACTTAACATTAAAAAATTATAAAAATGAAAAAAGTGAAGAATTCTTAGCGTCGTAAGATCGGATCGACGTATGTCGAGACCGTCATAACCAAGGGACTCCCTGTACTGTAGATGGTAACACTGAAAACTGATCAAATTGACAATACAAGACTTCCCATGCTGAGGGATTACATAAGGTCTCTAGTGCTTCCATACCAGACCCACACACTTACTTTCTGCACTGATCAGGTGCATAAGATACAGACCATCACTAGGGCTTACATAAAAGACATGCATAACAGTCACTGGTTTCTTTAGTTAATGGACTAAGCGAGGACTTATGAAATAATGTCCCAGAGGGCCAGGACACCTGAATGGGGATGACTGGGCAAGGTTTTATCTGTTCGGGAGCTTTCACGACTGTTATTGGATAAAAAGCAAAAATGTCATTACAAGTCATTTCTTTCATTACTTTTGAGTGGCTGAGTGTCGTGACCATGTCATAGAAGTTTCCATCTCTCGTTGGCTGCTTCTGTTTGTCCTCCCATTCTCTCTCTCTCTCTCTCTCTTCCATTTCCCGCTCTGATGCAGAACTCCAAAAGTTACAATGAATTTATGACTTAAATTTATGAACAAAATGATTTTACATTAAGTAAGGGCTTTTCTCAAGTTGCAATGCCAGTGAACTGAAAAACTTAAAGAACACATTACAAAATAACACATCAGTTTAAACTGCCCAGTCATGTTGCATCAAAACTGTTTAAGTACACATATGCATCATACTTAAGTTAATTACAACACACACTTGCTGTGTGCTTGCTTGCCTTTCTCTTTCCCTCTCTGGGTTATTTATCGCTATTTCTGTATATGGTATGGCATACAAAACTTAGGAATCCTTCCTTGATCAAAACCCCTTATAATCACCTTCAACTTAGGCAATCATATATCAATGGTTGAAACCTTGGGTAAACACTCAATGCAATATGTTTAATGTTACACACAATTATATCAATCACATTTTATTATGGGACATAAACTTGTCATCGTAAGATCATGCACAATGCAACAGAAAGGTAGTAACCAGATACTACAGTATTCATATAATTGGTTGCAAAGAGTAATTTACATGTAACCAACAAATCAACTAAACTTTGTACAATATGAATTTAATTGTATGGTGAAGTACTTAAAGGTATTGCCTGTCCATGCAACACAAACAAAAGACTACGTATTGCTTTAATTCTTGTCCATTTTTCAATCGGTCCTAAACATTAAATTAGAATGCGATGGGGGCAACAGTTACTTCATACTCACATAAGTCAACAGGACAACAAAACGATTAGGCATTGCATTTAGATCTTGTTTGCTGCTCATTCAGTTGTAACCATTTGAAAACTACTGTACATGATACCTGTAAGTCTCTCTCTCTCTCTCTCTCTCTCTCTTCACTCAGCAGGTTCAAAAGCTCTTGTTATCAATTTAGGCAAATGTGAAGTGTAATTTTTCTTTTTTAGCCTTCCAAGGTAATGCCAATTGCAGTCTCTATCTCTCTCACTTTTGCCAGCACTCAAGGACAGTTAGGTTTTCATTAAGTGTACAGTACAGTACTGTAGAGTATTCTGCATTGTTTGTAAGCATATACTGTACAGTACTGTAGTCACAAAACGGGCAAATAATTGAGCGCAAAATGATAATTTTCATGATACTATAATCAATTATTTGGATACTTACCTACTGCTAAAGTTAGCTTATATCTTAGCCCCATTAGGTGCAATCGGCACGCAAGATAAAAAAATAATGCATAAGGACATAAGGAGATGGTATGAAGAATTCTGATGAGAAAGTAAACGTTCCAACACCACTTGGTGGGAAGCAGGTCATTACAGAGACAGTCACAGAGGGTTAGCCAGGCATTATTTCTTTTTTATTTTATATGCCAATTGCACCTAATGGCATGAAGATATAAGATCATTTTAACAGTAGGTATCAATCATTCCAAATAATCTCAAATTTCCAATCTCTACAAGAGCCTTGGATATATTACAGTAGATAATTGAGGGTTTACTGTAAATGGCTACTTTCCAGTATGAATTCTCATATGATATGTAAGATGTGGTTTCTGTGAAAATGCTTTCCCACATTCCTTGCACATGAATGGCTTCTCTTCTGTATGCATTCTCATATGAACTGTAAGATTTTGTTTCTGGGAAAATGCTTTCCCACATTCATTGCACACAAATGGCTTCTCTCCAGTATGCATTCTCATATGAACTGTAAGATTTGGTTTCATGGAAAATGATTCCCCACATTCCTTGCACATGAATGGCTTCACTCCAGTATGGATTCTCATATGAGCTGTAAGATGTGGTTTCCTGGAAAATGCTTTTCCACATGAATGGCTTCTCTCCAGTATGTATTCTCATATGAGCTGTAAGATGTGATTTCCTGGAAATTGCTTTTCCACATTCCTTGCACATGAATGGCTTCTCTCCAGTATGTATTCTCATATGACGTCCAAGAGCTTCTTTACTGGAAAATGCTTTCCCACATTCCTTGCACATGAATGGCTTCTCTCCAGTATGGATTCTCATATGATCTGAAAGATGTTTTTTTCTGGGAAAATGCTTTCCCACACTCATTGCATATCAATGTTTTCTCTGGTAGGATTTGTGATATGACTTGTAAGATTAACTTTCTTGTAAAACGCTTTCTCACAGTCAGTGGATCTGAAAGGCTTCTCTCCATTGTGGCTATTCCTTCTTTCTTGTTTTACTTTTTTGCAAGTTGGTGGATCTTTTTCATTCACTACTGACTCTTCATATGAATATTCATCATCATCATCAGACTCACAGAACACCTCTGGCTCTATTTTGATGTCCATCAGTGGATCCACAGACAAAAAGTCACCACTATTGGTTTCACTAAAGGCAGCCATGTTACTGCTTTCTTCATTTATGGAAGGGTGTGATAATGCACCTTCAGTTTCACTTTTCAAAGGTATTTCTAAAGAATGTTCTGGATTCATTTTATCCTTTTGTCCTTCAATGTTCACAATATCTTTTCCCCAATAAGCTACAGGTTGATATTACTGTACTACTGCTTTAAACACTTCTTCACACAAACTGAGTCACATTAAAATACATCGACCTCTTTATATTTTCAGTGAATACAAAATGACAAGCAAGAATGATACATAACCCTGTTCTGTAATGACAATGTGTTCAATTGACACTCTTAACACAAAACTGCTAACAAATGATTATCCAATAAATCTGTCCTAAATTAAGTACAATACCTTGAAGGGCTACAACCAGATTTCATTGCTGATGTACAAATATAATATTCAGAACAGATTTTATTTCTTGCTGCCATTTTTAAAGCAGGAGTACAAAAATTAAATGTTGTCTCTTACACTTTAAGAGCTGCTATTGGTAATGTTACATGTAGTACCATCAAACACACAAGTATTCCCAAAATCTTGATGCTGCTCAAAACTGACGAAGGAAGGAAGGTTCTTCTGAGGGAGAATCTGAAATCAAAGAATGCAACACAGCAGAGTTAGGAAACAGAATGCCAAAACTGAAGCAAAATAATCAAATTTAATTCAGGTTCCTATAAAGGTCTCACGCCAATTAAAAAGGTGTGCATTTGCCAGTATCCAAATATTAATACAATCTAACCAAATGTTGTCCAGACACAGCATCAAAACTTTCCTGAGGCCACAATGCAACAACAGATTAACAGTTAATATTGACGCCCACCCTCTCACATCTGTAAACCTTCTCAGCTTAACATTACAGCACTATTACTTATGAACATATCCTTATTAACAAATCACAGGCCAGGAATAGAAAATGCAAGACCAGCATAAGAATTTTGTGGGGTAACACAGGACCATCGAAGGGTATACAGTACAGTAAATGCTTAATTATATGTGATCCAGTTATACATAACACCATATTATCCACAGATGCAGTAGACAAAAAGAAGAAAAAACAGTAAGGGTGAATTGAGTAGTAATTTCAAGAGAGACGAAAGTTTTCAAATTAAGTTTCACTGATTGTTACTGCAGATACAATGCATGAGTAGCTATTAAACCAGCAACACTGATGACAGTCTTGGAAAGTATGCGCTGCTACATTTCCTCAAATATTAGAAATTATTTCAGAGCCATAGAAACCAGAGCTTTTTATGAAGGAGTATCTTTCAGTGCAAGTTGGAAATGGGTTAACTGGTGGTTAAGAAGAGTGAGTAAGGGAATTCCCCTCACTCCCATGCCATCACCAAGCACTTCTTCTTTTGGCCTGACAAACAAAGAGGGCTGGTTGAGATGGGAGATATATGATATGAGGTTTTGCTTTGTATACCAAAGAAAATTTCATATTACAGTATTTCCTCAATTATTGTACCTGCATATGCACTGTCTGTGACCTGGCATTATCCACATTTACCTCCAGCCCACCAAAATCTACATGAATGTATAAATACATAAATAAAATGAATACAGTAAAAAGCCTATGGGTTTTCAATGCTGCACGGGTGGAAAACTATATATTTTGAGTACTTTGCATTTTTCCTAACATACAAACCTGAAGGTCTTTACATATGGATATATTTGCAGTGTGAGCTGGGAAAATTTCTGTTTAACTTCAAACAGGGTGTTTAACTTTTGACGGTAGGGTGGGAGTCTATCCACTCCCATCATTATGCGTTCACTTTACCTTTTGGCCCAGGTAGCAGAATGAGGGGTGGCTTGAGGTGGGCCATTTATATAAAGACCTTCAGGTTTGTATGTTAGGAAAAATTAAGTTTTCATAATAAAACTAATATTGAAATACTTACCTGAACACCTGAATTAGCCCTGGTCGCCTACCAGACCGAACTAAGTCCCCATAACTTTTACCCACTAAGTGGGTAATTGACTGTCAGCGTTACCAACGCTTACAAGAAAATCTTGTCAGAATGAGTTACCTGAAGTACTGTTGGCAACGCTGCTGCAAGTCCCGGCCGAGTAAGGCCGAGATCCCCAATTGTGCCCTTCACTATTCAAATTGAAGTGGGAAGGAGGGCTGGAATCATTCAGGTGTTCAGGTAGTACTGTATTACAATATTAGTTTTATTATGAAAACTTCATATTACAATACACTCCCTGAACACCTGAATTAGCTCGATTGACAAAATTTTAAGGAGGTGGGATCAATCTAATTCAGCCCGGCCTGCCAACAGGGAAAGCAGATCTTAAAAACTACTGAGGAGGCTAGAGGGCTGCAAATTAGTATGTTGATCATCCACCCTCCAATCATCAAACATACCAAATTGCAGCCCTCTAGCCTCCTCCGCAGCAGTTTTTATTTTGTTTAAGGTTAAGGTTAGTCATAACCATGCGTCTGGCAACACTATACGCGCCAACACAGGCCACCACCAGGACATGGCTGAAAGATTCATGGGTCGTGGCTGAGAGTTTCATACAGTATTATACACTGTACAGAAAACTCGATTGTGCCAAAGAAACTTTGCCGCATTTTTTACTTGTTAATTCCCTCAAGTCATCTATGTTGTACTTCCAGTCATTGAAAATCAGTGTTTCTGTTTAGACCAAATTCTGGTATCATTTCTCCCAAGGTGCATGAATACATTTAATTTGTCTATATATGCTGTATTATACATGCATACATATATATATATATATATATATATATATATATATATATATATATATATATATATATATATATATATATATATATATATAAGCAAATCCAGCAAGAAAATGACAGGCAGAAGTTTGGTCTATCGTTTTGGTTTGTGACTGCTTGATCCCAGATTATACTAGATTATCTGTCGGTTTATTACCCTTTGACAACTGACCATCTGGTAATCTTGTTCTTTTTGTTTACTTTGTAACCTTCTTGTTATCTGTGTCTCATTTGTGCCCAGACAATGCGTTAATAAACTTGAAAGTACTGAACTTCTTTCTGCCTGTCATTTTTCTGTGGGATTGGCTTATACACTGAAGTCATGTGCATCTTGTGATTTTTTAAGCATATATATATATATATATATATATATATATATATATATATATATATATATATATATATATATATATATATATATATATATATATATATATATATATATATATATATAATATATATATATATATATATATATATATATATATATATATATATATAAATATATATATATATATATATATATATATATATATATATATATATATATATATATATATATATATATATATACATACATACATATATATATATGTTATATATATATATTTTCATCTACATTAATGTATGGCCATATTCCTTACTTATTTTTCTGGTACTCTTGGTGTCAGTGTTGCTGGATGTCTGAATCGGTCTGACGAGAGCCGTTCGAACTGTTCTATTTCCCGTTTTCTTTTGTTGCTTAGCAATCAAACACAAATCGTCCCTTGGATGAGACAAAGTCCCTGTCATACCAGCTACTATGATTCCCTTCATCATCAAATTCTGCCTCACGTCTCCCTTAGCGAATTCTTTGTTGTACCTTATCCCGAGAGAGAAGTTGTGGGTGGATATGAACCAGATTTTAAGGATGGCTTCCGAGAGCCTCTAGGTCAATCTTCATATTGGAAGGACCACTTAAATACAAGCATTGTTAGAAAAACAATTTATTAAATTGTAAACTGTAAATTCAATAACTACATAACTACAGTAATTAGCCTATGGGGGTCAAATTCGTAATGTGACTTACAAAAGAAGAAAAATGAATCGTACAGCCAGTTTCAGTGACTCAGGTCAATGAATCACTGGGAGACAGCTCGCAGTCAATCGGTGACTTTCAAGCATCCTCATGTGCCGATCGAGTCTCTCCTTCCTGAATCTGGAAATGTCGTTCCAGGCTGTTCATCCAGGAAAAAATTTTCCCCACACTCTTAGCAAGCAAATGGCTTCTCCTCAAGATGGATCCTCGTATGGGTCTTCAGATGCGATTTCAGGATGAACGACTTCCCACAGTCATTGCAGGCAAAGGCCCTCTCCCCTGTGTGGGTCACCATGTGGGTCTTAAGACTTGATTTCTGAGAGAATGACTTCCCACAGTCATTGCAGGTGAAGGGCCTCTCCCCCGTGTGGGTTGCCATGTGTTTCTTGAGACTCGATTTCTGGGAGAACGACTTCCCACACTCATTGCACACGAAGAGCCTCTCCCCTGTGTGGATCACCATGTGTTTCTTGAGACTCGATTTCTGGGAGAACGACTTCCCACACTCATTGCACACAAATGGCCTCTCTCCCGTGTGAATCGCCATGTGTTTCTTGAGACTCGATTTCAGGAAGAACGATTTCCCACAGTCGCTGCAAGCGAAGGCCCTCTCCCCTGTGTGGATCACCATGTGGGTCTTAAGATGAGATTGCCAGGAGAATGACTTGCCACAGTCCTTGCAGGTGAAGGCCCCCTTCCCCATGTGGAATGCCATGTGGGTCTTCAGATGTGATTTTAGGGGGAATGACTTCCCACAGTCCTTACACATGAAGGGCCTCTCCCCTGTGTGGATCGCCATGTGGGTCTTAAGACTTGATTTCTGAGAGAATGACTTCCCACAGTCCTTGCAAGTGAAGGCCCCCTCCCCCGTGTGGAGTGTCATGTGGGTCTTCAGATGTGATTTCTGGGAGAACGACTTCCCACAGTCCTTACACATGAAGGGCCTCTCCCCTGTGTGGATTGCCATGTGGGTCTTGAGAGTTGATTTATGGGAGAACGACTTCCAACAGTTATTGCAGGCAAAGGCCTTCTCCCCCTTGTGGATCAACATGTGGGTCTTCAGATGCGATTTCAGGGAGAACAACTTCCCACAGTCCTTGCACACGAAGGGCCTCTCCCCTGTGTGGATCGTCATGTGGGTCTTGAGAGCTGATTTCAGGGAGAACGGCTTCCCACAGTCATTGCAGGCGAATGGCCTCTCCCCTGTGTGGATCGTCATGTGGGTCTTGAGAGCTGATTTATGGGAGAACAACTTCCCACAGTCGTTGCAGGCGAAGGCCTTCTCCCCTCTGTGGATCAACATATGGGTCTTCAGATGTGATTTCTGAGAGAACGGCCTCCCACAGTCCTTGCACACGAAGGGCCTCTCCCCTGTGTGGCTCACCATGTGTTTCTTGAGATTTGACTTCTGGGAGAACGACTTCCCACAGTCCTTGCAGGCGAAGGGCCTCTCCCCCGTGTGGATCGCCATGTGGGTCAATAAGGTCTTTCCCTTGTCGACTTCCTTTCTGACAGGCAGCGAACTGCCCTCGTCTCCGAATGCTGACGTAAAATCCTCACAGTGATACTTCGTGTCACCATCGGACACATAAAACACCTCCACTTCCGTCTTCATTTCCATCTTGATTTCCATCGTTGGATCCACAGAGAGAGAGGTACAGCTGGCTGGGGCATCACTGCCCACTAAACCTTCATTTTCATTCTTGACGAGAGATGGGGACACTGCATCCTCTGTCTCGCTCTTCAACTGACATTCCAAGATGCTCATTTTGGCCTTTGGTCCTTCAACATCATTTTTTATGTACCAGATGACCTACTTTTTCACTTTCTTCTATTGTTATTTATTTTTCATTACTTCCTTTTCTCCCTTTCCTCCTTTCAACAATACACAAATCTGATATCTAGAATTTTTTATCTGCTGTTTTAGGAACTTATTCAACACCTCGCAGGAACTTGCACTTACATTCATCGCTGGACGCCCATTCATCCCGAAACCTTGACAACATAAACCGACGACTTCTTCTTCCAGCACGGAAAGTCTGGAATACGAGAAGGTAAAAGATTATTAGAAATATTTACATAAAACTGAAGCTTTTAATTCATTGTTCATAGCAAACCCATCAATCACATTGAGCCCACATTAAGGTTCTGATTTCCACAGACACTCTGATTCCCAAGTCTTCCAGACAACCAGTTGTCCACACATAAGTGTCTGTAAACCAACAGCTCATCGGAGCTGCTTCGCTCATTCTGTCGTGTCTCACAAGACTCCTCTCCTCTCTGATGGGCTTAAATTATTCTTGCTTTTGTGAAACCTGTATCGTGGATGTTAAGTGACTCTGCAAGCCTCAAATGCTCTCTGAAATAATGTTGTTCCACTTAATAATTGTTTGTTTACTAGTGTTTTTCATTCCAAATCCTTGCGTATATCCCTCAGGGTACATCTTCACCATTATCATTTTTCTTGGTTCCTGTATCATGATTTCTTCAATAATCATTTATGAGTAATTTCTTGTGGTATTCTTTTGACAAAAGACCCAGTAACAGTCCTGGAAGAGAAAATGCCCACAGATCAACGTACAGAGCCAGGAGGAAGTTTACTTGAGACACCTTCCTTAGCTCTGTTAATACTAACCTAAGAGCTGTTGACATCCAAACCTGTGGTGTCAAGTACTAACTTCAAGGTAGTACTGCAGCACTCAACTAAACTCAGTAATATCCTGCAAAAGTCCCTACTGAGGTTCTTCAAAGAGGAGAATGAGACAGGTTCGTGACTGACTCTTCTTTATCTTGTTACAAAATCTGGGGAAATCACAAACAAACAGATCCTGTCCTCCCGAGTGCCCAGATGACTCGTCAATACCCTGCTGATTTCAGGGCTAACCCAGATGACTCAATGTCAGGGCTAAGCCAGACAGTCTTTGGATTCAGACCTAAGTCTGACAACCCCTAAAAAGACTTGTACAGGCTACGAGTCAAACTCCTAAAGGAGAGAGAGAGAGAGAGAGAGAGAGAGAGAGAGAGAGAGAGAGAGAGAGAGAGAGAGAGAGAGAGAGAGAGACCATCACAGCTTCTCAGGAGTACAAAAGAACTCCCTCGAAAAGCAAAGATCCAGTCCTAGCATTAGAGACCTCAAACCATAGTGGTAGCAGGTCTGGAAATTACCTGGCACAGACACATGGGGAGTCCAAGACTTCACCAGGGAAACGAGAGAGCAACCTGCTGCCGACTCTGCACTGAAAATGCAAAATGGCGATAAAGACGTACGGTTCAAAGTTGCCTTCCAGGAGAACCTTTTCTCTGAGCTTAAACAGAAGCAAGCATGGAGAAGAATTAGCCCCAGAGCTACCAGCTGTGCCAAATGGTAGCCAGGCATAAGCTCAGTACCTGGAGTCTCGGCAACTTCTTCATCACACAGGTGATAAGGGACCAGTGTCGCTGTTGCCTGTACCTGTATCCAGTTGTAGAGCTGGTGTTGAAAGGATCTAGTCCTCACCTCTAAAGAGAGACTCGCCACGCTCAGCAATGCCCAGAAGTGTCTCCTACCCCCTCACTGGATGCATCTGACCATGAAAGCATCCCTGGGGAAACTAGCTGGCATTCCCATGTCATAGTCTCAGTCACCTGAAGACACAACTTCATGAGACTAAGTCATGAGAAGAGGAGGAGGAAGGAGGTTCTCAGAACCCTCCTCTACAAGGAACTAAAGAATGGTGACAACCTTAAGCACGTGGCACCTGAATCAACAGGAACTTGTGTGCACCGTCCCTAAGCATCCTTAGAAAAGACTCATTGCTACCATAAACCTTGGTTGTGTAAGAGGGTAAGAGTCAAAAGAAGGTTGTTCTATAGCCTACACTGCAACAAGTTTGCCACGAAAAATCAGTCTCTAAAAACGTCCAGTGTACCCCTTACAAAAGAGTATCAGTTGCAACCAATGTAGACTCTTCTTCTGGCCTTGAGGACGGTGATTGAAAGTCCCAACAAAAGACCTTCCCAGAGAGCAAAGTTGAGCACTGGCCAGCCCTAGAGCGACAGTTGCACCTGTGTGGAAAACCGAGGGCTACGTGAGGCAATCAGTCCTCTTCTTCAGAAAAGGATCAAATGCTGGAAGCCTATCAAGACTTCCTGCAGTGAAAGTCAAACGTAGTAGTCCTCTTCTCCTTCCCCTTGAAAGTATCAAAAGGGAAAGATCAGAAGCGATGGAGAACTCCACAAAAACCTTCACTATTTAACAACCCAATCCAAAGATGGGAGCCATTGATAGTGTCCGAGCTGTAAGCCCGGGTTGTGCTAACCCCTCTCTAACAGCCCCGAAGATCCGGGGACAGACAAATTGAAGTCTCACCCAGTAACTATGGCCATCCTGCCATGGAAGAACCAGGAACACCAGCTCATGGCTTCCCAAAAACTCAATTAAAAGCCATTCATTAAGGAATAAATAAGCAGCGCAAAAAGGCTGCGCAAACTCTTCCCCGTGCGATCCCAAAAGACCATTGGAGAGGAGCCGAAGTGTTTCCCTATCACCCCGGTTGCCCGACCAAGGAAAGAGAGGGAGAACACTCGTGGATCATCAGCAAACCTAACCCGACCTCTAAGCTGGGTAACGAAAGCCAACAGTCCGTGAGAATGAGTCATGCAAAAACCCTCTCAGTGTGATTCCAAAGGACTGCGTTGAGATGGGGAGAAGCGATCACCTGTGTCTATGGTCACCCAACCATAGAAAAGTAGGAAGAACACTACAAACTTCTTGTGGGAAATTTTATATCACTCAGTGATATAAAATTCCTTCCACTGAATGTTCTCTCGCAAAAAGGTAAAAAGTAAAGGACAGGCTGTTAAACGCATAATTCTTCCGCGCACGTAACGTCTTTTCAGACTTGTGCCAGAAAGTCCAAAGGATTAATAAACTGCTCTTTAAATCTAAGTAAATAAATTCAGGCAAAAGTAAATTTTATTTATTTAAGTTCAATAACCCAAAAAGGGACTCAGAGTAAATTAAAACTAAGGCCATAAGAATTCCAGGCAAGTTCACTTAGGCCAAGGAATTCAAGTAAGTTTCAACCAGGTTATGGCAAATTGAGTACCGAAATTAATGGTAAATATGTTCAGTCTAAGCTTATGCACAGTTAATTCTCATAAGCTCCAATATTATAACAGACTAATTAAGTAAACACCTTTATAAGTAAATAAAATACAGAGAACGGTTAGTTACGCCTTTAAAAGAGAACGGTTAGTTATGCCTTTAAAACAAGTGTAAAACGTTAAATGACGAAAATGCTTCCTATCGAAACTGTGAAGTGAAGTCGAGCTGCCTGACCGAGACGATGGTGACCCAATCTAGGAATCGTATATCACCCTGCAATAAAGTTAGCATAGTTTAAACATGCTCATCTTAATTTACGCCTAAACTGAAACAAATCCTATCTGTTAGGTTAGTAAAACCAATGACCTCCGGTTATGTTCCTGGAAATAAATTTGTGCGCTGATAAAACTCATGCCACTGACTAACGTGTGTTCCAACGACAAGGGGAGCAGAAGGTCACTTCAACTCTTAGGTTGTATCCCAACAGATAAGGATCTGGGAAGGATATGGGGGTTAGGATAGGTAAAACAAGGGAAAGGAGGGCATACGAACCAAATCTCTTGCATGTTATCAAGTTTATAACACTACACTGAACAAATTATATTTGGAAGTTGAAGTTCAAGACCGTCTACCACATTGCCTGAATTTACAGTAGCGCCAAAATCATGCTGTTGGCCTGGACCCGTGAAAAAAATTTTGCCAGGTAAACGGTTCTTATCACTCACTAAATTCATTTCTTTACTGATTTGAAATCCTCCCTGCCCACCATAAAGGCAAAGGCACACAAAAAGAAGCTTACTAAGCTTTCTCAACTCACAGCTGAGTCCGAGCAGAGGTGAGGCTCAAAAGCACAACGCAGATGAAGGCAATGAAGGAAAGGAGAATATCTCTACCTCCTTCCACCACTGCTGAAACTCACCTCGTCTGCAGCAGCAGTCGAAAATCACAAAGACCAAGTCGCAGAAATCAAAGGAATGAGGCTACTAGCCTATTCCAATGAATACAAAGGATGGCTGTGACAGCAGGATTACCTCAACTAAGGCAGCCCTACTGTCAAGGAACCTCCATGTGGTTAAATCTACCACCCCTGAAAGGTCAATTTATTAGCAAGTACGTCGGAGAATGAAACAGCTGTTGCGTAACTACCAGACATTGTTACATGTCCCACAAAAACAGCATTCGTAGAGACAAGGAATACACAAACTTAATTCCTTGCAAGAAGGCTTCTTTGACTGATGGGTTTGGGAAATCAATACAAACACATTCCCCGGGTTACGTCACACTCAGGTTACGTCGTTCCAAGTTTACGTCACTTTTCAAATAAATTCATAAAGAAATTGGTTCTGGGTTACAGCCGAAACTCCCGAGGTTATGTCATCATCTTAAGCTGCAATGGGAGTGTAAAAGTATATATACAGCTACAATATAAGGGACAGTAAAAGTACATAAAAACAGCTGCAATATAAGGTCAAAATTTGGAGGTTTTCCGATGCACACCACATCAGAATGCAAGCAAAAAAAACCTGTACAGTACACCCAGAGGATTAAAGGTAAGGGACCCAGAGGATTAAAGGTAAGGGACCCAGAGGATTAAAGGTAAGGGACCCAGAGGATTAAAGGTAAGGGACCCAGAGGATTAAAGGTAAGGGACCCAGAGGATTAAAGGTAAGGGACCCAGAGGATTAAAGGTAAGGGACCCAGAGGATTAAAGGTAAGGCTTTCATCACTTTATTTCTCATTTGTATCAATTTCCCTTGCGACCTTCTGAGCTACGTCGTTTTCCAGGCTACAGCAAGGCGTCAGAACAGAACCCCCGATGTAACCTGTGTACTTCCTGTACTCAAGTTTCATCAATGAAAGTTCAAACAGAAAAAGTCGGGCAGAGAGTCATGAGAGACATCTGGAGTCGACAGCGGCTGGAAGCAAAGTGGAGTGGAGACTGACAAGTGGGGGGGGGGGGCCTTCCCCCACCTGTCGGTATTTGACTACCTTGTCGATAAGTTTCAATAACTGTTCCAGCTCGCGTTGCAGGCTAAAATTCCCATGTAAAGAACGAAGGTTTGTACTTGTGTAGGAACAAATTACAATTCATTCCCAGCTTTAAAGCCAGTTTGGAAATATGTACAGTACTCCAACCAAAGGTGTTGAGGAAGTTGAGCACCTCTACATAATCAATCCGAATCAAGCAGGGATTTTGTATAGGTTTCCCTTTGGGCGAGCAACTGCTTCCCTTGGTGCTTTAAACCTTTCTGCTTAGAACCCATGTGGCTGTCGCTCTTGCTTTAGCCACAAGCAAATGACAAACAGTGGCGCAGGGAAATATCCTTCCCTGTTGATGGTCACTAGCAACAGCAGTCTACCAGCATCTGCAGAGTCTAGACAACAAATCTGTTCTTTAACATAGAAAAGAATGCTTCCATATACACAAGAGATCATATGGGAACAGTTCTTCCAATTCCTGTATATGATTATTCATATTTACTAATTTATATAATTTTTTAGCAAAGCACGGTATGCCTATATCCTTCATCTGGTCGTCCCTTGATTTTGATTATTTCAAGTTCTTTGCACCATTTCCTTGAGAAATGTTCTTCCAGCACAGGAATCTGAAACTTCTCTCACACTGACAAGTCCTTCCCTTTCCCTACATACACCATCATCAACTCTTCCCGTTTATAGTTTGTAGTTTATAGTTTATAGTTTGTAGTCTCATGCCCTCGATTGTCGCCTCCAGGTTGGTGACAAAAGTGGGTGTGCCTCAGGGCCAAAGGGATGCTGCAAACAACCTTTTAGTTATGCTGACAGTGCACCACGTGAGAGGCACTTTCTTTTTCAAGTAATAAATTTGCATTGAAGCAAAAATTAACAAAAAGGCATAAAAATCAAAGATTATGGAGATACAGTTTATACAAATGAAAAAAATACGAAAAGTATTAAAAACATCTGTCACTTTTTGCCACAAATGCATTAACAAACATATAATGTACAAGAGAAACAACACACAAAGGAAAACATGATCAGTGTCCACTTGGCTAAACATATGCAACTTCTGTTACCCACAATTCCCTCGTAACTTCTCAGTTTCTTCACATTTTGGAAACACTTGTCACCACAAAGAGGAAATGATCATTACCTCATTACGTACCCGGACCTGAGATCAACTCTCAGCCGGGCATCAGAACCTCTTCATTTCTTTCTGCCTTGACTTGGATCTCGGCTTCACGGGGACGAGAGTTTCCAGAACGTGAAGAAATTGAGAAGTTAAGAAAGGGTATTGTGGTTAATTTAAGTCACGTACGTATATGGTCAAGAGTATGATCTCTTCCTCTACGTCACTTCATAGTTTACGTACATAAAATTGTTTCAACACTCACCCAACAAGTAACATGACAGCAGAAATCTCATGGCATGTGTCCTGTAGATGTCAACACATCCTACATTGGCAGCAGGTGACTCCAAATCACTTCCAAAGGATCTACGACAACTTGCAACTGCACCTAGGAACACTTACCAAGCACACACCTATAAAAGAAACAGGAAACGCTATACATCAAAATTTGCAAATTGAAGATACTTTGTATTTCTTCTAGATATACAAACCCAAAGTCTTCTACAGAAAGGAATACGTACAGAATTTATGCCAAAGGCCAAGTGCTGGGACCTATGAGAGCAGAAAGGTTTGAAAGGTGTAAGAGGAGGAGGAAAAACCTTTTACCACTGCATTATGGAAGGACTGTCAAAGAGGGCTGAGAAAAGTAAGATGGAAGAAAGAGAATATGAACGGAGGTGTTGCACAGTGAAAGGAATGGAAGGGGTTGCAGCTAGGGGCCAAAGGGCCGCTGCAAAGAACCCTGTAGAATAATACCTACAGTTCACCACGTGAGGTGCACTGACGGCACTTCCCCCTATGGAGAATACCCTTTTGCGAAGGCCAAGCTTCGACAGTGATCATCCTTCCGTCAAGAGTAGGTGCGAGGGTTCCTTACGGGTTCCCAGCCCAAATTGGGCCCAAATTCATGACTATGGGGTCATCCACTTGCCTCATCTACCACCTTGTTACAATGCCACATCCCTCGCCTAGTTCTTGCTTCAAGCAAGAGTGGGACGCTCCGTTTGACCTACCCTGTTATCCGGACAATTTTGCAAAACTTAATTGTTTAAAAACAATTGTTTGAATCAACAGTTGTTTGAATTAACAATTATTCGAACTAGCATACATAATCATTTTCCACTATGAGAACGAAAAAATTAATTAGTACCAGACTGTACGGCATAGAAAATGTTGCGTATACATATATGACGCAGTCCTGGCGAGATCATTTGAGAAATCTACTGTCTCTAGTATATATGCGTTTTTGTACAGAAAAGCTCCGCGGGACGCCACGTCCAGTACCAGCCCCTTGGGGATGAATGTAAAAGCATGAAAGAAAGATGGCAAATTTCTCACGTTATTTCAGAAAACTTTTGAAGTCATCTAATTCATACTGCATCATAAAATACACCATTTTCTATTACTGCCCAGTCATAAAATTATATGGTAAAACTTCAGAATAGCTCTGCACGGACTATTACCTTGGAAATTGATTTTTCATATACTTTTAGTGTTGCTGATTAAGGAGGTGGTGTTGTTTATCGTCAGTCAATTATTATTAACCTTATATTTCTACCCAACATGGTTGGGGACCCTTTGGGAATGCAAGGTTTTGGGGGGGGGAATCGTTGGGAGAAAAACCAGACTGCCACAGTTTTGTTATGGAATGGTTCCACATATGCGCATATCATCAGGGAGCCATATGTTTAAGAGGGGATTGGCTAAGGAAGCCTCTTATAAAATGAACTACACTAGCCTAATGTAACCTAGCAGGCCATGTTGCTTAGCTGAGGAGCTCTGCCCATGGACCCCAGGTGAAGGAAACTCCACTTTTTACCAAAAGTTCCCCTACAACACATGCATGGTAGCAGTCCAGGATGGCCAGCACACAATAACATATCAGTTCTGAGGTTGATTATGGGTTAATTACAGTCAGCCGCCAAAAAGTAACAGTCAGTTCTTGACAAGAAACCAAAATACAATAGAAAAAGTCAATTTCCCAGGTAATACCCGATGTGGAGCTGTTCCACAGTTCTACCAAGTACATTAATGAATAACTAGGACATCCTCAGACTAAAATCACCAAATAAATTAACATAGCCTGACCTCACCGGAATTAGCCATATTTAGGTATTTTCAATATTTGTGGCCATTTCTGAGGTCATATAACCCCTCCCCACAACTCACGTAAGTCTTCCTTCATCCCGGACCGACTTAATTATATGCAGGGAGTGACTGACTGCATCGGGTTAGGGGGACCCCCTCCTCCTCCCCATTCATATATAGCCTAAAGTAATATATATATACAGTAGAACCCCAGGCCCCGACCACATCCGAACTCAACATGATTGGATTTCAATGCGAAATTTCAAGTAAATTTTGCATTGGAACTCGAATCAGAAACCGGAATCTGACCCCATTGAATCATATGATGTTTGTGGACAAAAGTGTTTCCGTCAGCCACCACTAGTTGGTGTTGTTCCCACGCATCGTTTAAAGCAAGCTTTATTGAAGGATACTTTAATAAAGAGCTTTTATTTACACAATGCAAGTAGAGTGTATGAAATTTGCCATAAATTAATACTGAACTTAAACAACGTTTATGTATTACCGAGACAGGCCACCAGGATGGCGCTCTGGTTTGTTTACAAGCTGCCAACGTCACTTAAGCAATTTTTCTCAAGTTTGTGATAACAGACATAATTTGGCTTATTCTTAATATTTTATTAATTTACTGTAACAATCAGGCTTGTTTTAAGGTGTTTTCTTTTATCAGCAACAGTTTTTGTGCCTACCCCTTACAGTACATACTGGTACCTAGCCTAGCCTAGGCTATGGCGCTCGGTCAACCATCGGTAATTGGACGTGGGCCAGATTTTTGATGCAGTGGACATTTAAAAATGAAAAGTCTTCAACTCTGAACTTAACTGTAATTTACGAGTAATGTTTTGTTTACAAAGGCAAGTTAGTAATGACTGGTGGTCAAGAAGGGATTATTCCATTTTCAGTTATTTCTTATGACCTGACCTGACCTGACCTGACCTGACCCAACATAACCTAATCTGACATTACCCAACATAACCTAACCTGACCTGACCCAACCAGACCTAAACTAACCTAACTTGACCCAACCAGATTTAGGGAGCCGTGTTCTCAACTGGCCGGGGGAGCTGGACCCCAACCCCACGGGGAGGAGTGGACCTGTAGGGCACCCCTCAAGGGTAGTAAGAGGTCCAAACCACCACCATTCATCTCGGAACGACACTAGACTCGAAGAGAGAGAGAGAGAGAGAGAGAGAGAGAGAGAGAGAGAGAGAGAGAGAGAGAGAGACCTCACCCAAAATGAGGTACATTAATAAGGTTGTCAGTCATCTTAATGATTCAATATATATATAAATAATAATCGACGTCATAAGACGGCCGCTGCAGAAGAAGCAGAAGAGGAAGAAAATAATAAAAATATGAAAATAAACGAAAATCACCTTAAATTTTGTATCTCCGTTGATATAAATCACAAAAATTAAACAAAATTAAATAAAAAATTGATGAAACAATAAAAGGGTCTTGAGTTATTTATACTTGGCGAATGAAGATTGTTTATACTATTGTAGTAGTAATTGAGGGACTCATTCTTGTAGCGGCTCTCCTATGGGCTCTGTTTCTCTTTTAAATGGCTTATTTAAGCCTTTTTTCTTTATTATATCATATTTTTTAATAGATAATTTCATATTTTATATTTAAAATCTATCAATATCTATTAAGTGTGAGATTTAGCCACTAATATTTTCATTTTAATCCCGATGTGACCGCATTTCTCATAGGTTAGTAAGTGCTCTAGATTTCCAGGTATTTCTTTTCTGAATATTCAGTTCCTTTTCTCATTACTCTCCTTCTTCTGCTATTTAGATCTAAAGTCTTCTAAGGGGATCTTGCTGTCTGGCGCAGTTACAGCGAGTTTCTTTTCTTACAGATTGGATTAGAATATAGAATTGAGGCCAAAGGCTAAGCGCTGGTACCTTTGAGGTCATTCAATGCTGAAATAGAAACTGATAGTAAAAAGGTTTGAAAGGTGCAACGGGAGGAAAACCTCAAAGCAGTTGAAGCACTATGAAACAATTGTTAAGAAATGGAGCAAAGTAAGAAGGAAGAGAATATGAAGAGAAGTACAATCAAAGGAACAAAAGGGGTTGCAGCTAGGGGCCGAAGGTACGCTGCAAAAAACCTTAAGTAATGCCTACAGTGCACCGCATGAGGTGCACTGACTGCACTACCCCCATACAGAGCCTTCTCTTATATATATATATATATATATATATATATATATATATATATATATATATATACATATATATATATATATATATATATATATATATATATATATATATATATATATATATATATATATATATATTTCACACTTTTCAATTATTCCTCCTTTCTCTGCTTTTATTTGATTTGATTTCTTTATATGTCTTAACAGTTCTTATATTTCCTCTTCTATAACTGATTATTCAGTTTTGCTAGAAAAACTGAAGTCTAAATCTTTCACATACTCTCTCATTTATTCTAGTTTTTTAATTATTGTAGCACAAGTATGTGTCATTGTGCTGATATCAGTAATATACCGGGTGTTTCGAAATTAGAGGTCCCCCGCCTCCATAGAACAAATGGGAAGTTATGAAGTTTTCTGCTATAGCCTGTCTCCAAGTACATTATTTTAAGTTTCTATTAAGCTATTTTTTATTTTACATTTCTTGTATTTTCAGACTGAGTGACGGAGTTAGATACAGCCTTGGCTAATGACTCGGAGGAAATCAGATGGATTGACCGAAACTGGGCTATAACCTTCAGAGAGGCCAGGGATGCTGGAGTATCCTTCATTTCACGTTCCTGGATAGCTAAATACATTAAAAGAGATGAATCCTTTGTTAAAAGAAACTGGAACAAAAATCCATATGACTGTCATCGCGAAAAGAGTGAGAATCTTGGAAGGCCTGAAGTCCTTTCTCAGGAGTCAAAAGACATCATAGCTGAGGCAGTGGGTAGACCAAAAAAGTCTTTACATAAATTGGCGCTTGAACTAGAAACAAAAAGGGGAAAGAAGAGAAGTTATAGTGCTGTATATCGTGAGTTGAAAAAATCTGGTATCGAGCCATTTCATGTTATCAGCAAGCCCAACATCACTCAGCAACAGAGAGAGGACCGTACATGGTTTTGTGGTTCATTTCTTAAAGATTTTGATGAAGCTGACTTTCTCCATGTTGCCGCATCAGATGAATTCTTCATTGTCACAGTCATGAAGCCAAATCATAAAAATGACATCATTTGGGCTGTAAAGTTGGATGATATCAGCGATGATGTGCGCTATCACCAAGTTGTGAAATTTCCTGAATGTTTGGGAATTTTTCTCTGTTTCACAGCCAAACGGTTAATGTGGATCATCAAAGAAAAAGGACAGTCATGGAATGGCGAATACTTCAGAGAAACTGTGCTTATTGGTGGAGTATTTCCTTTCCTCAAAGATCCTGAAAATGTGTTATCTGTTGAAGAAGTCACATTTTTGCATGATAAGGCACCATGTTTCAAGGCTCTTCAGACACAGGAGCTGCTTCGAAACAGTGGTATCGATTTCTTCTCGTCAAGTGAATTTCCAGGTAGCTCCCCTGACCTTAATGTGTGTGAAAACATTGGTAGTATCTTAAAGGATCGTGTTGAAACGCGGACAGTGAACTATGATGGCATACCAAGCCTCAACGACCTGCGAAGAGAGGTGACCGAAGTGCTCAGGGAAGTGGAGTTTGAGTCTCAGCTTTTTTGCGATTTGCTGAAATCATACCCCTCAAGAATGCAGGCTGTGGTACAGGCAGATGGAGGCCACACGAAATATTAAATACTCAGAGAGAAACTTTTGTTTTTGTCCATATCAATTTTAGTTTATGCTGTAGAGGTGGGGGGTGCTCTAATTTCGAAACACCCTGTATACTACTGAGTGGAATGTGTTGTGTCTATGGTTAGCAACGTATTACCTAACTCCGTCCACGCCAAGATTTTGGTGCAAATGCCAGTTGCCCTGCAGCCATCTTAGGATTATGACGCTTCTGTAATAAACCGTCAACACGGGAGTAGTGCCTCTTACTTACCCTGCCCATAGAGTATCCTATAGTGAGGCTAGGAAATGCATTTCCACAGTGGACTTTAGGATACTACTGTGTACATTGAATTTCTTACCTTCGCAACCCAGCTGCCTGCTTACTGCCACCCAGCTTCTTCTCTTCGCCACATTATCACTACAGTGCAGCAAAGTCAGGTCATATAGTTCTGGTTTGCTTTTTACTGATTCTATTCACATTTCATCTGAAACCACAAAATCAAAGTGAGTTTTGTAGATTAATTTTGATCAATTTGTGCTTATGCGTTGTCCTTATTTCGGTGATGAATAAAAGGAAACTTTTTTTTTAATTTACCTACCTTTTACATGATCTCATTGTGGTGTTTTCTTTTGATTTTCATAGGACAAAAGGTAACACTACCTGCTCATATGAAGGCTGAATCTCGACTGGAGTGGGGCAGGGGTTGCAGGACCGTGGCAACTGTGTTCACACTGTCGCTCCAGTCAAAACATCTTTTGAAGGGATCGTGACTGGAGTGAGAGCGGACCGTGAGCACCAGTGTGAATGCTTCCATGGAAATTCATGTAACATTATTGGACCGGACTGGGACCGAAGTGAGAGTGGAGCGCTACCGAACCTATGGTGTGGATGAACCCTTAAGTGCTGCTGAATGGCCAAAGCGACCCAGCGCTCGGCTTGACGGCCTAAATCTCACAAAAACTAACCTCAACTTTCTCACGTCAAGAGACAAGAGGGTCCTTGAATCCTATCACTCTCCATGTGATTACTCTCCATCCTTTTGCCCTTAAATGAAACCTTTCCTCCAATCCTGTGGGACCTTGAGAGCATAATGTACGGCAGTCTCGATGATTCCTTCCCCACATTGGACCCTGGGCGAACAAGGCATTGGCTACTGATGAATTAGTGAGTTAGACCTAAGCCTTTGGTGCTAGCTCAATATAAACATGATCATATTCGTATTGAAACTTGTTAGATATAAACTTGAAACTATTTTTGATTTAATAATTAAAATGTAATAAATGTCAAATAGATATTTTTAATTCCAGATAAAAGAAATAAGATACAAAATGAAATTTTAAATTATGTTTGAAGTTACTTCAGTTTAATAAGATGTGGAGATATGAACAAAGTTTTATTTTATTCAAGACAAAAAAGAAATGAGTTTACTCAAAAAAATGTTTATAAAATATTAAAGGCACTCACAATGAATCAGAATTTCATTTCAATACACAAAAACTAATAGATTTGATCACCACTACTGAATTTTGTTATATAACCATTAAGAGCACAAATAGAATAGGCCTATTTTATTTCCCTATATAAAGAAATAAATTATATTTCAGATGTAGACAGCGCACAATAGGTAATACTAAATATTAAAGTCTTGATTAGAAAACATATTGACATACGAAATTATTATTGTTGTTATAGGATTGTCATAGACATCTTATGTGATTTTAATATGGTAGCCTATGCGACGCCAGACCATTTAGAATCGGTAAATCTTCTGAGAAATGATTAGTTGCGAATCATTCCAAATGGAAAAACTTTCAAGTTCGAAGATTTACGTCTGAGGTCGTGTCATGTTAAAACTGGCCTTATTTCATGGTCAGAGTGAACCTGAAAGCTATAGTTAGAGGCAAAATAACTCATATATACTGTGTATATATATATATATATATATATATATATATATATATATATATATATATATATATATATATATATATATATATATATATATATATATGAATAGTGAAGGATAATCTTTCATTTATATTTGTTAATGAAAATACTCACATAGACCGATACGTTCAGTAAGAAACAATACCAAATTACGATTGCGATAAAACCGAAAAATAGATTGATATAAGTAAAAGATTTTCAGCATATGAATGTTGATGAAAAATTGTACTATATACGAATAAATGATAACAGATTTAAGTCATATTAGTTAAAATAAATTACAAATTCGCTAATTTTTACGAGGCACATTTACCGTTTCCTTGGTGTAACGGGTGGGGTGGAAAGTAGATAATCTGCGAAGAATGCAATATTATTCACGTTTATAAGTACAATAGCTCTATTTACTATTGGCTCTTGTATTGAGGAGGACAACGAACGCCGTCTGAAAGTACACGAATGAGAGGCATTCAAATGTCTGCGCATTTAAGTGTGCATTAGAGATAGGAAACAATGAACTCGATGTTGTTACTGAGTAGATAATAAATGCAGTCACATAATACATAGAAGTCTCTGTGTCAATATCAATGACGTACAATGATGAGATGCTTCAAACAGGTGTCTGGTGAAATTGCCAGTTTCTAGCTTACAAAAGGAAGGTTCCTACTGACGGAACCAACTCCGCAACATACTGTTATTATCGTCGGTATAAACAATAGAGGGAAGCATCCATTCAAGTAGCGTTGCCCACAATCATACAAATAAATAATAATATACTTGATAGGGAGGAATTTATGAGAAAACATACTTATATATACTTAACAGGAAGGAATCAATAAGAGAGACAGTGAAATATCCTTCATCAAACACAAAGCGAAGGAGAAATAGAAGGAGTGTGAGAGGAGCCGTTTCAAAGAGAAGCCTCACCCACTACTACTACTACTACTACTACTACTACTACTACTACTACTACTACTACTACTACTACTACTACTACTACAGCCGCGTGAATCCTGTTATTGTTTGTTGTTGATGTGAAGGAAGGGGAGGCGCGACATTTCAACTGACAGCAATAAAGGTAATTTATATATGGATATATATTTCCCCTCTCTATTATTCTTGTCATGACGTCACTTCATCTGTGGGAGTTTGAAGCCGAAGCGAGGCCTAATGAGAGGTCACTTCTGAGGCCCATCCTAGATGCTTGAGTAGGCTCTTTCCTCAGAGCCCAGTACTTGATGTAGGATGACCTGCCCCACGGGTCATCTGTGACTGCCCCGCCCCAGCCCCTCTGCTTCGGGCACTGCCCCCTCGCGCCCCAGAGGGCGCCGTCTGTAGGACCTCCACCTTCGGAGGGCCGTCAAAGGGCAAAAAAAACTGGGTAAAACAGAAAAAAGGTCATAAATGACCTTTCTACACTGACTTGGGGCACCTTGCCCTGACCTGGCAGGGAGGGGAGTGGCTTTGCCCCCCCTGGACCCCCAAGTAACACTCGAAATCAGAGACATGGACGAAGCTTCTGCTTGGAGGAGGTGGGAGAGCCTGCTCCCGTCCTTCAGCAAACCAACCTGAGGGGGGGAGGGGGGGGGGCAGTCTGCAGAAGTCGTCTTGAGTCTTCCCATGTGTTATTTATTTTACTTTGGTCAAAATTTTGGTAGCAGGGTATCCCAAATCTATGTTGGCTGACCTGTTGTAGTCTTCCTGGGCCAGCCTAAGCTGTCCAAGGGAGCTGTGAGTAGCCCGGCCCCTTCGGTTTGGTAACTACTCGTTCACCTGCAAAATGGGCACTGTGTCTCTTACCGGTGACCCCTTGGGGATGAACATAAAAGCACAAAAAAAAGGTAAATATCAGAAACATGAACAGAAGCTTAAACAAAAGGCTGTAAAGAATAATGCAGTCAGCAGCTGGTGGGAACCAGGACGCAGTAGGAGTCTTCAGTTTTATTTCTTTTGTGTCCTTTGTTTGGGTCTAAATTTTGTAGTCAAGTTTTGGTTTGAATCAGTATCATCACATTTTGAATTTGAAAATATCTTTGTTCCGACACAATATACAAACCCGAGGTCCTTTACATTAGGGATTACTCTCAGGCGTAGGCTGGAAATGGCCATTGAACTTCAAACAAGGTGGTTAGGCAGTTAACTACTGTCCGGGAGGCGGGAGTAATGCCTGCCCGGATGTAAACATTCCAATTTGCTTTTGGCCGTCGTAGCGTTCGGACGTTGTTCTTCATCGCTCTCTGCCTGACAGCTGTACTTCTTCTCTTTTGGTGGGAAATTCTTTCTTGTTTTTCATTATCATGGAGAAATCAGCTAAATCCTCCTATCCCCAGCGTGTGTGTCCCGGGGTAGGGGGTAAGAAATGTAATTCCTTTAGATCTCGAGTCGACGTGGACCCACACGCCCTCTGTACATCTTTCAGGGGACGTGTGTGTTCACGCGACGATCCCTGTAGTGAGTGTTGTTCGTGGTCCTCCGAGCAATGGGGCAAGTTCGAAGGGAGGAGACGTTTCCGTCGTAAGCCTACCAAGGAGTCGTCCGAGGGAAATACGCCCCCGACGATTCCATTGGTGGCGAATGTGTCGGGCTTGTTTCTCCCTCCCGGCGAGCTTCCCCTGCTTGCTCCCTCTCCCTCAGGTGAGGACTCCCCCTCCCCTTCCTCTTACGTTTCATCGTTTGTGGAAGGGCGCGCGGGAGAGTTGGACCGCGACATCCTCTCTGAGGTCTCTTCCCGTTCCGGAGGGTTTTTTCCTCCGGAGTGAGTAGAGGCTTCGTGTATTGACCCGACTTTTGCTTCAGGTTCTGGACTGGATAGCCAGACACAGATTCCAAGCTCATCCTGGCTACACCTGGACCTACCTGGCTCGTCACTGGAGGGATTGGCTCCCCTGCCCCCCGCTCCAGTCACGACCCACTCGGCAACGACAGTCGCCACTGCATCCGTCACCTTTTCGAGGTTTGCCCAGATGCTGGTGTCAGTTGCATCGCATCTGGACACCCAAGTGTCGGCGTCACCTGCGGTGCAGCACGCTGTTCCGCTGCCTCCCGGCTTCCTGGTTCCATTCACGCATGCTGGCCCTGCCTACATGGTGACGTCATCATACCCTTATGTGACTGTCGCTGACCCTGGCCTGTCTTCGAATGCTGTTCCTCGTCTGACCTTCCAGCCCGGCCCTTCGTCTGTTTCCGTCCCCATTCCATCGACCCTGGCACAGCCCGACTTGAATCTTCACACGGGAGGGGGGGCGCCTGCATTCCCGGCCCCGCCCACTTTTGTTCCTGGCTGACGCGCGGCTCTCTCTACCCAGGCAATTGCTGGCCCGAGCTCCGCTGTCGTTGCCCGGGATGTGCCTTCTGCTGCAGCCCCTCCTGCTGTTCCTGAGTCTGCGGCCTCGCTTTCCTGGCTTGGTGACTTGACAACGTTCCTGAAGCAGATGGTGAAGAGGAAGAAGAAGAAGAGGTCTAGGAAGGTGTCGTCGTCTTCATCTTCATCTTCGTCATCTTCGTCGTCTTCGTCTGCTGCTTCTTCCACTTCTCCTTCCAAGGCTTCGCAGCCGAAGAAGAAGTCTGCCTCTCCCCCCCCCCCCCAAGAAATCTCGCACCAAGACTTCTAAGGGTCTGCCTCCTTCCACAGGGAAGGCAGTGGGATCTCTCGTCAGCTCTTCCCAATCCTCGGATCAGGGAACCGCTGCCCCGGCCTCCGGGCCAGGGGCACCGGGAGCCAAGGGCGTGCAGACCAAGTTCGGCACTCCCCCCCGCTGCGCCTAAGAAACGTCCTGCATCTAAGGCCAGCAAGTCCACGTCAGACACTCGTTCGTGAGTTACTCCGAGTACCCGGGTCTCCTTAGAAACTTCTCGCCGTACAGACCAGGGCGTGTGGCGAGAGAAAGAGCCGGGACATGCAGGTGCTCCGTCTCTTCCTGCTGGCACTCCTTCAGGTGCCAAGTCAGGTTCCCGGGATAGTGCTTCAGTCCCGCGGGGCCAAACACAAGGAGAGGTAGGGAAGACGTCCCCTACTCAGTCTTCCCGAGAGGCTCCTGCCTCGAAGAAGACTGGGGCGCGTCCGATCTTCCTCGCCTGTCCCCTCTGCCCCTTCGGTTTCTTCCAGGGGGCACGAGTCGGAGAGGAGGAGCTCTGGGGAGTGTTCTCCTCAGAGTTCTACTGCGTGGGGATACGAACCTGGCTCGGTTCTTGGCTCGACCAGGTCCTACGCCCATGTAGTTCAGGAAGATCCACGCGGGTCTGCCGAGGTTCTTCCTCCTGCAGGGAGAGTAGTTCGGGAGGAACTTGAGGGTCCTCTGCCCCAGGATGCGGACACCCCCAAAATACAGAGGACTTTTGCTGAGGTTATCGCCCTGATTCGTCAGCACAATGACCTCGGGGAAGGGACCACAGCCTCGTCTGTGGATCGTCCATCGTGCCTCGAATCCTTCTGGGGACCAAAGAAGGAACCCAAGGCTTCGGTGGGGCTGCCGTGGTCCGCGCTTGTCGAGGGGGTACTCGACCAGGTGAACAGTCTTGTGTCTGGGCAAGACAGTTCGCTTTGTTTGGGCCACTCGGACAAGCTTCTTCCTCCTCCTCTGCCTCATCAGAAGCATTTCTACGCTCCAGTGGAAGGGGCGCTGCTGACCAAACAGGTTGACCCGGACCTGACTCGTTTGGATCCGGGTCTGTCGTTGCAGCAATTGACTACAGAGAGCATATCCCTCTCTCAGCAAGAAGCTGCAACCCTGGAAGCCACCGCCATGGCGGCCTTCCAAGCGGTCTCCTGGCTCGATCTGTGGTCATTCACAGTATCGAAGGTAGCTGCTTCCTCAGGCGCTATTGTACCTGGGGAGGACTCCGCCTTTGGGAGACTGTGCCAGTCTGGAGGTAGGGCTATTTCCTACCTCGCCCACCAGACTGCAAACCTGTGGGCGAACCTTGTGCTAAAGCGGAGGGATGCCGTTCTCTCTCGCTTTGCCAGGTCTGTAGGTCCCGAGCCAGCTATCGCCCTTCGGAATGGACCGTTGCTGGGTTCCTCCTCTCTCTTCCCTAGAGAGTTGGTGGACGCCGCGGTGGACAAGCCCCGTGCTGATGACAGCGACCGGCTTGTCCACCAGGCAGTGGCCAAGACCTCCAGGTCTTCGCACCCCACTGCGGCCAGGTCTTCAGGCCAGGCTGGCACTTCCTCGGCCCCTAAGAAGTCCCAGTCTTCGAAGGGGTCCCGAGGAAACACCCAGCCTTCTTCTGCCCCTAGAAGGGGGGGTCCCTCCCACCCTTTTCAGCCCACTTTCCAAGCCGGTAAAGGGGGAAAGGGTAAGAAGAAGAAGGGGAAACGCTAGGGGTGGCGTTCCCCCCCCACAAGCTGCCGAAGGTGGGGGGGGGTGCCTGTAGAGCCATTGGGCAACTTGGCAGCGACACGGAGCCGAGACCTGGATAGTGGATGTCCTTCGGGAGGGATATCTACTACCCTTCGAGTCTCGGCCTCCCCTCACCTACTCTCCGGTCCATCTCCAAACATCCTCCAGGTTCGTCGAAGGACATCGCACTACAGCAAGAAGTGCAAGCCATGCTGAGCAAGGGTGCTGTAGAAGTCGTGTCGGACCAGTCTCCAGGCTTTTACAGCCGCGTCTTTCTCGTAGAGAAAGCCTCAGGGGGATGGAGACTGGTCATAGACCTCTCTCCCTTGAACCGTTTCGTTCGCCAGACTTGGTTCACGATGGAAACAGCGCAAACTGTGCTGGCCTCCATCAGGGAGAACGACTTCATGCTTACGGTGGACTTGAGGGATGCTTATTTCCAGATACCCATCCATCCGTCCTCTCGCAAGTACCTCCGCTTTGTCCTCGGGGAGTCGGTCTTCCAATTCAGGGCACTTTGCTTCGGGCTCTCGACCGCTCCCCAGGTGTTCACAAGAGTATTCTCTCTCGTGCCAGCTTGGGCCCACTCGCACAGGATACGTCTTCTGAGGTATCTCGACGACTGACTAGTCCTGGCGAGCTCTCGCTCGCAGTTGCTACAGGACAGGGATTGTCTCCTCGAGTTTTGGCGGGACCTAGGGATCATGGTAAATCTGGAGAAGTCAGATCTCACCCCCAAGCAGAGGACAAAGTACCTGGGCATGCTGATAGACACGGTGGCAGCGAAAGTCTTTCCCTCGGACTCTCGTATCAGCAAGTTCAAGGAGGCAGCACAGCTGTTCCTGTCACGGCAGGAGCAACCAGCTCAGCAATGGCAAGTCGTCATCGGTCACGTGTCGTCTTTGGAGAAACTAGTACCTCACGGGCGTCTTCACCTGCGGTCTCTCCAGTGGAGACTAAAGGAGTATTGGTCTCAGTCCCAAGACCCCCAGTCCTTCCTCATTCCTCTTTCCGAGGAGGTGAGAAAGGACATTCACTGGTGGTTAGACGACAGGAACCTCTTGATAGGAGTATCCTTGCATACTCCCCCTCCGGACATGCTTCTGTTCTCGGACGCATCGACCGAGGGATGGGTCGCACACCTGGAGGAGTTGCTGACTTCAGGAGTGTGGCACCGAGACGACGAGCACCTTCACATCAACATCCTAGAACTCAAGGCGGCCTTCCTGGCCCTCCAAGAATTCCGGGATAGTGTGGTGGGACACTCCGTGGTACTGATGAGCGACAATACCACGGAGTGATGGGACACTCCGTGGTACTGGTGAGTGACAATACCACGGTAGTGGCATATGTCAACAAGCTTCACCAGTTGACGATGCAGGTGCACGAGTGGGCCGTGGCTCACTCGGTAGAGCTGTCAGCCAGGTACATTCCTGGCATGAGGAATGTCATGGCAGACAAGCTCAGCCGCCAGAGCCAGGTGGTAGGGCCGGAATGGTCCCTCCATCAGGAAGTAGCGGAAAGGCTGTTCGACCTGTGGGGGCGTTCAGCCATCGATCTGTTCGCCACCCAGCACAACAGAAAGCTCCAGATCTTCTGTTTTGTCGTGCCAGACCCATGGGCCGCTGCGGATTACGCGTTCCAACACCCGTGGGACAATCTCGACACTTACGCCTTTCCCCCATTCTGTCTGATTCGCAGAGTGATCAGCCAAGTGATGATCACCCCGAATCTCAGAATGACTCTGGTGGCACCCAAATGGCCGCAGGCCGTTTGGTACCCAGACCTGCTAGCTCTCCTCTCCGAGGCACCGAGAGAGATCCCCCCCTGGCCCAACCTTCTGCGTCAACCTCACGCAGAGCGGTTCCACCTGGCAGTGCATTCCCTGTGTCTTCACGGCTGGAGGTTATCCACCATCTCTTGCGAGTGAGAGGCTTTTCGCACCGCGCAGCAACAGAGATGGCAGGATACCTCAGAAGATCCTCCACAGCAGTATACCAGGGAAAGTTGTCCATCTTCTTTGGTTGGTGTCGTCGAAGGGGTATCTCTCCGGTCGGAGCTACTGTTCAGCAGGTCGCGGACTTCCTCGTCTTCCTTCGCCGAGAGAAGCTTCTCTCCATTTCAGCTGTAAAAGGCTACCGTGCCGCACTCGGCCTAGTCTTACGGCTGAAAGGAGTAGACATCTCCCCCTCCTTCGAGATTTCTCTACTCATGAGAAGCTTCAAACGGTCTTGCCCACCCAGGGATCTCAGGCCCCCTGCGTGGGATGTGACTCTCGTCTTAAGGAGCCTGACTCGTGCACCGTACGAGCCTTTAAGAGAGTCGTCAGACAGGGATCTGACCCTCAAGACTGTCTTCTTGCTTGCCCTGGCATCGGCGAAGAGAGTTGGCAAGCTTCACGGACTTTCCTTCGATGTTAAACACTTGAGGGGATGGGGATCAGATACGCTCGATTTCATCCCGGTTTCGTAGCGAAGACTCAGAACCCTTCGGTCCCTGACGCACGGTTTGAGTCCTTCACAATCCCCTCCCTAGAGGACTTTGTAGGTAATGAACCAGATGAGATGCTACTGTGTCCTGTTAGAGTGCTGCGGCGCTATCTGAAGAGGACTCGGCACCTCTGGCCTGAGTGTCGACGACTCTTCGTTAGCACTGGCTCGACCAAGAAAGAAGTGTCCAAGAACACCATCTCTTTCTGGCTTTGTGAGATGATAAGGAGAGCGTACTCTGCTGCAGGAGAAGACGACACCGGTACGCTTCGTCCGAGAGCTCATGAGGTCCGCAGCATTGGTCCGTCCCTCGCATTCCGGAAGAATATGTCGGTATCACAGGTGCTGAAGGCAGGTGTGTGGTCCCAACAGACTGCCTTCACCTCCTTCTACCTCCGGGATGTTGCATACAAGTCCTTGGACACTTTTTCCTTGGGTCCTGTGGTGGCTGCTCAGCAAGTTGTGTAGCTTATCCAGCTCCTCTAACAGGACAGGTTGCATCTTGCCTATGTTGTATGGTTGTGATTGGGAGATTGAATGTTGAGTGACTGGCCTCTCTTCTTTCTCCCCATCCTGGCTCTCTTCCCACGGGCAGGGAGCGGACGTGCCGTTACAAGCTGGACCGGGTGATCGAGGCAGGTAAGCACATAACGGGAGCTCCCGTTCTTTTTTCCGTTCTGGTTAATAGAAGCAACCCCACTCCTTCCTCTTGCAAGGGGAGGAAGGAGACCATGACTATGAGACAACCCAATGCTTGTATTTGCCTTATTGTCATCCGACGTCAAATTCTTTCTAGCCTACTTTGCATGAAATGATATTTTAATGATAAAATAAAGTTTGTTCATACTTACCTGGCAGATATATATATAGCTGTATTCTCCGAAGTCCGACAGAATTCCAAAAACTCGCGGCACACGCAGTGGGGCCAGGTGGTTAATACCCATTCCCGCCGCTGGGAGGCGGGTATCAGGAACCATTCCCATTTTCTATTCAGATTTTCTAGTGCCACTGTCTCCTGAGGGGAGGAGGGTGGGCACTATGATTATATATATCTGCCAGGTAAGTATGAACAAACTTTATTTTATCATTAAAATATCATTTTGTTCATGCAACTTACCTGTCAGATATATATATAGCTGAATCCCACCATTGGAGGTGGGAAGAGACAGAATAGGATTTAGGAAACAAATATATGTAGGCGATTGACGCCTTGGTTCCTTACTTGTTAGCATAGCTGACTTCGTGATTACAGTCACCGAAGCCTGCTTCTGCTTTACTACAGTCTCCAGCAAGGTAGTGACCTATATAGCTGGTGAGTTCTAGATGATCTGTCCACGGGGGCATGACCACAATGGGACTAGATCATAAGACCAACTTACAGCTTTCGACATGCCCTCTCCCTGGTCCTGGGAGTCCGACAGAGGTCCAGGCTTATGTTAGCATAGCTGACTTCGTGATTACTGTCACCCAAGCCTGCTTCTGCTTTACTAGAGTCTCCAGCAAGGTAGTGACCTATATAGCTGGTGAGTTCTAGATGATCTGTCCACGGGGGCGTGACCACAATGGGACTAGATCATAAGGCCATACTGTGAGGGCAAAAGGAGCAACGACCAACCACCTGACCTAGAGCGTCAACAGGTCCTGCCGAAGGGACACCAGATCGGGGGAAGCCTCCGTAACCCTCTTGCGGCTTTCGACATGCCCTCTCCCTGGTCCTGGGAGTCCGACAGAGGTCCAGGCCTAGAAGCGTTATGGGACGGATCCGACGTAAAAAAAACAAAATCAAGATTAAAATATACTTCCTAACCTCTAAAGGATAGGATGAGAATCGCTCCCTGCCCGCAACACTGTGTCTGCAGAAGCGACAACAGGTCCTGCCGAAGGGACGCCAGATCGGTGGGAAGCCCCCGTAACCCTCCTGTGGCTTTCGACTTGCCCTCTCCCTGGTCCTGGGAGTCCGACAGAGGTCCAGGCCTAGAAGTGTTATGGGGCCGATCTGGAGTGCGGAAACGTATGGTCCTAGCGAATAGCAGTCTTCGTATGTCGTCTTCACGTCCCGCAAGTAATGTGAAGCGAACACCGAATTGCTTCGCCAGAAGGTGGTACCCAGAAGATCGCAAAGGGACATGTTCTTCTGGAAAGCCACCGAGGTTGCAATGGCTCTAACTTCGTGAGCCTTAACTTCAAAAGACTCAAGTCACTGTCTTGAACGTCGGAAAGTGCGTCTAAAATGGTGCTTCTAAAAAAGCACGCCAGTGCATTCTTAGAAAGAGGCAAATCCGGCCTCTTGACAGAGCACCACAGACTGTCCGAAGGACCTCGACTTTCCCAAGTCTTCTGCAAATAAAATTTGAGAGCCCTGACAGGACACATGACTCTTTCTGGTTCATGTCCGAGAATTTCCGTCATACCCTTAATCTCGAAGGTCCTGGGCCAAGGGGTAGACGGGTTCTCGTTTTAGCAAGAACATACGGCTTAGAGAACATACTGCATTATGGCCTCTAAAACCTACATGATTATTGATAGCCTGAAGTTCACTAACTCTCTTCGCCGTAGGCAGAGCAGTTAGGAAAAAAAACCTTCCTTGTCACATTCTTGAGACGCCGAAGAAAGAGGCTCGAAGGTATTTGACATAAAAAATTTAGGACGACATCCAGGTTCCAGGGAGGCGTCCTGGAATGAGGTACCTTGACAGTCTCAAAGGATCTCAAGAGATCGTGAAGATCCTTGTTGTCGGCTGATAGTCTGAATGCAGTTAGACTCAGAGCGGGGAAGTTTTGAGGTACCTTTCGAAATGGGGCTGCCTGAGCAGATCTACCAAGGGACGTCCCCATAACCTCCACAGCTCCTGACATACTTCCTCGTGAAGGGTCCACTCGGTCGGTAGAAGCTGCCGCTGTCGACCGAGAAGGTCCGCGCGGATATTCTCCACTCCTGCAACGAACCTCGCAAGGATCGTGATCCCCCGCGCATGGGCCCAAAGCAGGATCTCCTTCGCCAGGGCGAACAGGGACCGGGAACAAGTTCCTCCCTGTTTCTTGAGGAATGCCAGGGCTGTGGAGTTGTCTGAATTTACTTGTACGACTCGGCCTGACACTTGGCTCTCGAAGGATTGAAGGGCCAGCAGGATCGCCCCTAATTCCTTGAGATTGATGTGCCAGGACACCTGTTACCCTCTCCAGGTGCCTGACACTTTCTCCCCTCCTAGTATTGCTCCCCATCCCTCCCTGGGAGCGTAGGAAAACAACACCAGGTCGGGGCTCTGAAGGCATAGAGAAACCCCTTCCGCCAACCTCGAGGGGTCGAGCCACTACCTCAGGTGAATCTTGAAAACGGGAGAGATCTTCAGGGTCTCCTCTAGATTCTCCTTGTCTATTCAGTTTTCCGCCAGGAAAAACTGGAGCGGCCTGAGATGAAGTCTTCCCAGGGAAACAAACTTCTCCAGAGAGGAAATGGTCCCCAGCAAACTCGTCCATTCCCTCACCGAGCATATTTCCTTCCTTAGGAAGGATGAGACTTTTTCTAAGCATTGCTACTGACGTTCCTGGGATGGAAAAGCTTGAAAAGCCACTGAATCCATCTGAATCCCCAGATAGACGATGGACTGCGTCGGGATCAGATGGGACTTTTCTTCGTTCACTAGAAGTCCTAGGGACTTTGTCAACTCTAAATTCGCATTCAGGTCCTCCAGACACCTTGACTGTGAAGAGGCTCGGATGAGCCAATCGGCCAGGTAAAGCGAGATACGAAAACCCGCCAAGTGAAGCCATCTCGCCACATTTCTCATGATAAACGTGAAGATCATGGGAGCTGTGCTTAGCCCGAAGCAAAGAGCTCTGCATTGAAACACTCGTCCCCCTAGTACAAACCTCAAATACTTCCTCGACTGGGGATGTATGGGAACGTGAAAGTAAGAGTCCTGTAAGTCCAGAGCGACCATCGAATCTCCTGGTCTTAATGCTCCTAAAACAGACTGGGACGTCTCCATCGTGAACTTCTCCTTCACCATGAAGCGGTTCAGTCTACTGACATCAAGGACTGGACTCAATCCTCCCGACTGCTTCGGAACTAGGAACAGTCGGTTGTAGAATCCTGGGGAGTCCAGCTCCAGGACTTGCTCCACAGCTCTGGCTCGAGCATTTGCTCTAATAGCTCGAAAAGGATCTGTTGCTTCTCTTGAAGGAATGAGGACGACAGATCCCTGGGCGACGTGCACAGAAGTGGTGAGTCGAGAAAGGGGATCTTGTATCCTCTCTCGATAACTTCAAGGGACCATGTCTGCCCCTCTTACTCTCCAGGCTCTCGCAAACGAAAGAAGCCTGGCTCCTACAGGTGTCTGGAGGCGCTGCAAATCACTTCCTGCCCCAAGGTTTAGGCGGGGCTCCGCCTCTGAAAAGACCTCTACCTCGGGGAGAAGATCTAGAGGAAGAAGCTCCTCCACGAAAGGGCTTCTACTTCCTGGAGGTCTGGCCCGACAACGACATCAAAGGGACTGCCGGGCGTCTTGACGAGTGGGCCAAGAGGTCTTGAGTGGCCTCCTTCAAGCTGGAGGAGAGATCCTTGAACAAGGACTGGGGGGAAGAGATGGCTCGAAAACGGGGAGAACAGCAAAGCCCTCTGCGACGGAGAAACTGACTTTGCAAAAGTATGACGCCAAAGGCATCTGGTGTTCCCAGGCGGTCACCCATCCAAGTACTGACCAGACCCAACGTTGCTTAACTTCGCTGATCGCATGAGAAGCGGTGCTTTCAACGTGGTATGGCCGTTGGCTGGTAGGGCCATAGGCTGTAAAGTTACAGTACAAGGCCCTCTTCTTCAAGAGGCCCGTACAAAAGAGGGAAGCCAGTTCCTCTGAGCCATCCCTGACTGCCTTGTCCATGCAGTTCAACACGCTGGACAGCTCCCCCAGGCAGATCGAGTCGGGACTCCTAATCCTGACGTCTAGAGCCCCTAAACACCAGTCCAGGAAATTGAAGACCTCCATGGTTCGAAACAGTCCTTTCAAATGGTGATCCGTCTCCGACATAGTCCAGGACACTTTGGCAGCCGACAGGAGGGACCTTCTAGGCGCGTCGACCAAGCTAGCGAAGTCTCCCTGGGACAACGAAGGAACTCTTGAGCCGACGTCCTCCCCGGTCTCTTACCACATACCTGCCTTGCCGCTCAGCTTGGACGGAGGCAGGGCAAAAGAAGTCTTGCCTTGGGTCTTCCTTCCTCCATCCAAGTGTTAACCTTCTTGAAGGCCTTCTTCGTCGCCAGAGACGAAGTCATCTTGACAAACCCCGGCGCTCTCCTCGTCTAGGACGAAGCAAACAGCGAAGGAGGAGAGAGAGTGGCCGAGGGTTTGAAACTTGTCGCCAAACAAGTCCTTAAGAAAGGCCGGCTAACACCTGGTAGTCCGTAGACGAGGAAGGGGGAGGCTGCTCAAGGACTGCAGGCTCCGACTCACAAGAGACTTCTCCCTCTTCAATGGGAGAAACGAAGGCCTTGCGGTCCAACACGCAGATGGGATCTACGCTTCCCCGCAGACTTTGATTGCTCTGAAGCTTCACTTCGAGCAACCAAAGAGGCGTCCTCCCGAGAGTCCATCCGAGCGTCCTGCACGGCAGCGAGAGGAGCGTCCTGACGAGCAGCTACAGAAGCGTCCAGGATAGCTGCTTGCGGAGCGTCACGATGGCGGTCCAGCTGAGCGTCCTGCACGGCAGCGAGAGAAGCGTCCTGACGAGCAGCTACAGAAGCGTCCAGGATAGCTGCTTGCGGAGCGTCACGCTGGTGGTCCAGCCGAGCGTCCTGCACGGCAGCGAGAGGAGCGTCCTGAAGAGCAGCTACAGAAGCGTCCAGGATAGCTGCTTGCGGAGCGTCACGATGGCGGTCCGGCCGAGCGTCCTGCATGGCAGCGAGAGGAGCGTCCTGACGAGAAGCTACAGAAGCGTCCAGGATAGCTGCTTGCGGAACGTCACGATGGCGGTCCGGCCGAGCGTCCTGCACGGCAGCGAGAGGAGCGTCCTGACGAGCAGCTACAGAAGCGTCCAGGATAGCTGCTTGCGGAGCGTCACGCTGCAGCAGAGCGTCACGATGGCGATCCAGCGAGCGGTGAACACGACTGGGAGACGAAGCATGCTTGACAGAAAGGCCCCCCAGTCAATATATTGTGAAATAGGCTACCTACTTGGGAAATCTCAACTCCCGCTTAGCCTACGAGTACTAGAATTTGGCTCGCCTACGTTAGGCAGGTAGATTTAAATCAGTCTCGGCGAGATAAAACCTATTCTCGTCGTTTTAACTAAAATTATGGTAGGTTATCTCCTCACCCTGACTAAAACTAATGTTTGATACCGACCTGAGTAAATTATGGCATCTTTAACGTTTACCGTGCTACTTTGAACTCGCGAAAGCGTTTGTTTACTTTTTACTAGGAGGCAGCCATTTGCCTACGTGACGTCACTCTAGTCCCGCTGCTCTCGGTAGACTATCTCCAAAAACAAACCTTACATTCCTTTAATAACTCCATAAGTGTTTGATTTTGTTGTAACAACATAGTTACGAAAACTTTATTGGACATATCCTCTTCAGCGTCCGCCTTACGAGTCCGTTTTCACGACGTGCACTTTGACTGACCCAGCGTTACTATTGTTTCTTCTTTATTATCGCTTGACTCGCTCAATCTATGCACCTTCGCAATAGATAATATTTGTTAGCCATCTTCCAGATGCAAAAAGGAGCACTATTAGTGCGAGAATGAAATCCTGAACTAATAAATTAGCAGGGTGGGAGGCAAAGTAAGCGATCATTTATCAAGCAAACCTGCCCCCTACACCTCATGCATGTAAAGTGAGGATCTACCGAAACTTTCGGTAGCCTCACCTTAAACTCATTTACACAACATACTCTGAAGCTAGCATAACTAGATCCAGACATCATCCAAAGAGCAATCAAAAGCAAATTCCACAAAAGCGTATGCCAATCCACAATCCAAAGACAAAAACCAAAAGTCAAATAGAATACTTAAGTGGAAAATAACGAGTTTACGAAATCCAAAGACGGAGGTACTGAAAACAGTTGTTGACAGTACCGGCGACAGAGAAAATCTGAATAGAAAATGGGAATGGTTCCTGATACCCGCCTCCCAGCGGCGGGAATGGGTATTAACCACCTGGCCCCACTGCGTGTGCCGCGAGTTTTTGGAATTCTGTCGGACTTCGGAGAATACAGCTATATATATATCTGACAGGTAAGTTGCATGAACAAACTGACGTTTCCTCTTTCATGCAAAGGGACCCAGAAGTCTGACAACTGATCCTGCGTTTCTTACAACCCGATCTTTTGTCAGAGGCAGTTTTTCCCTTCCTCGCTCTCACGACCAGGAAGGGAAGACAAGGTGGTGAAGTCCAGTCAGTTCAGAGAGACTTTATCAGATTCCTCCCTCCAATCAGTGAGTCTCCTAATGTAAAGGACCGAGGGTTTGTATATTGTGTCGGAACAAATAACAATTTTTAAAGTAAATTGTATTTTTCCTAACTATACAAACCCGAGGTCCTTTACAGTTTATGCCCACCTCATGCCACCCCTCAATCTGATAGCTGGGCCGAAAGGCAAATTGGAATGTTTACCTCCAGGCAGGCCGTACTCCTGCCTCCCGGACAGTAGTTAAGTGCCTAACCACCTTGTTTGAAGTTCAATGGCCTACGCCTGAAAGTAATCCCTAATGTAAAGGACCTCGGGTTTGTATAGTTAGGAAAAATACAATTTACTTAAAAAATTGTTATTTTTTTGTTTTTTAATTTGTGTTTGGAATGTTTCTGGTGTTGGTGTTGTTAGTCAGTGCCTCCCTGAACTCACCTGGGACACCAAGTCCTCACCCAAGTGCCTGTGTCTTACAGATATTGTGGATACTTGTGTATATTTGTGGGTACTTGTGTTTGCATTCTTGTAGTTGTGATTTCCCTTGATTTACATTATGCAAACCCATGACTCATCTCAGCCTAAGGAAAGAAAGCCTTGTGTCATGAGACGTTGCCCAGGCACTTCCAAACCCTGCAACCGCTTCCTCTTCTCCTTGAAGATTGATCCGCACACACTCTGCACACTGTGTAGGAAGCACGTATGCAACCATACTAGTCCTTGTTCTGAGTGTTGTGTCTGGCCATCAGAACAGTGGGTGCAGTTCAGCCGGTTACGGTCCTCAGACCGGACCGGTCATATGCTTGAGTGCTGGAGAGGTTGCCAGGGGATTCTGACGAGTGTCTCTCCCCTGCAGAGAGAGCAACCAGGGAAGACTGTGACCTGGAAGGGCTCGAGGGTCCTTTTCCCCAGGACACAGACCCCCCCCCCAGACAGGACAGTCTCTTGGATAGATCGCTGGTCCCTTGCGGTGTCCAAGATCGCTTCCTCTTCCACTTGTGAGTTCTGTAAACTCTGAAGAGAAAGCTACACTCAAGAGACTGATGCTGTCTGCAGATAGGGCCGTCTCCTACCTAGCCCACCAGACTGCTAACCTGCGGATCGCCAGGTTCATCTGTTCTGAGTCAGCCTTGGCTTTACAGAATGGACTGATACTGGGTTCCACTTCCCTCTTCCGCTGTCCATCTTGGCACTTACATTCCCGCCTTGCTGAAGGATCTTGGCCTGCGGGGGAGGTGAAAGCAATGCAGAAGAAAGCCATTGCAAAATTCGTGATGGACCTGTCTCTGGGGCTCTACAGCCATCTCTTTTCCATAGAGAAAGTGACAGGTGGATGGAGACTGGTCGTAGACCTCTCTCCCCTAAGCTGATTTGTTTGCCAGACTTGGTTCAAAGTGGAAACAACACGCTCAGTGCTCGCGGCCATAAGGGAGTCCGACTTCATGCTTTCGGTGGATCTGAAAGATGCATATTTTCAAATACCCATCCCTCAGCCCTCCTGCAAGTACCTCCGCTTTATCCTTAGGAAGACGGTGTACAGTGTACCAATTCAGGGCACTCTGTTTTGGGCTCTCAACCACTCCCCTGGTGTTTACACAAGTGTTCACTCTTGTGTTGTGTAGGTCCCATTCGCACGGGATACGACTTCTGAGGTATTGTAGGGGCCTTTTTGTTTAGTACATAATTGGTGCAATATGATGGGAACAGATCTGAAGGTTATGAAATGAAACTCTGACTTTCCTTAACCTAATTTATTACCTTAATATTTCAGTGGTCTGAGACCTTCTAACAGAACTAAATTTATATCTAACTTAGCCTATACCTAACTTAGCCTAACTTAATACTATAGTTCATCAGAACTTATCCTGTATTACACCTTAATACTACAAAAAACAGCCAAATACTTCAACTGCATACGGTACCAACCAAACAGTGTCTATACAAAAGATTGAATTGGCAATCTGGTGCAAAAATAATGACACACATTCTACAACAATTTCTCCTTTTCCATGAAGTCACTCTTCATTTCACTATAACAAAAAACATATTGGGCTCAAAACCACAAAAAAACTCAACAGTCCATTTAAACACTGCAAAATTACATAAATGGAATAGCTTCATGAAAAGAAGTACATCACCACTGCAAACAGAGCCCAATTACAGTAGATGGTTCATGATCAAATCAACCGCAGTTAATTTGGAACAAAGTAGATTATGTCCATTTAACTTTCCTCTATCCTGGGAAGTTCTCTTACACTGTAAACACTGATTATTATGCCTACCAGCCTCAGGCTCCCTAATCCTCAGAAGTAAATCCACTGCATCAACTTCTGCACCTTACTGTTTCATCAGGAGCTACCACCACAAGGAGGCCAACAACAACTCCAACACAGACTTTTCACCACAGTTCCCATAGTAGATAACTACTGCCAAATAGCTTCTGCTAAGGAAGTATCCTAACTTCGCAAGTCACTTACACATTGGGTTGAAGGGGAGCAAGCCACACTACTCTGACACGTTCAGCAAACTGCAAAAAAAAAAAAAAAAAAAAAAAAAAACAGACTTAACTAGTGTACCCCTTCCTGACATACAAAACAAAAAAGCATCACAACAAAAACAAAACAGTCAATTCACACAAACCGTCGTTCATCATACAGACCCAAACTTAGCCTACCACAGTATCTTGACGATTGGCTAGTTCTGGCGAGCTCCTGTTTGCAGTTGCTCCAGGACACAGATCAACTTCTCGAACTTTGTCACAACCTTGGGGGTTGTGATCAATTTCGAGAAATCCAATCTCATACCCAAGCAGAGGATAAAGTATGTGGGCATGCTGATAGATACGGCAGCAGTGAGAGTCTTCCCCTCAGACTTGTGTGTCAGCAGGTTCAGAGAGGCAGCGCAGTTGTTCCTGTTCTCGACAGTGGCAAGTCGTTATCGGTCACTTGTCATCCTTGGAGAAGCTGGTCCCTCGTGGGCGGCTTCACCTTTGTTCCCTTCAGTGGAGAATGAAGGAATTCTGGTCTCCGGCAGGGGATTCCCTGTTCCTTTCCATTCCTTATTCGGAGGAAGTGAGACAGGAGTTAGCCCACTGGCTGGACGACAGGAACCTCGTAATAGGAGTGTCACTACTCACTCCCCCCTCCCAAGATGCTTCTGTTCCTGGATGCGTTGACCGAGGGATGTGGAGCACTCCTGGAAGAGTTGCTGGTTTCAGTGGTGTGAACCAGATTGACCGACACCTCCATACCAATATCCTGGAACGCAAGGCAGCTTTCTTAGCTTTTCAAGAGTTTCAGGATCAAGTGATGGGGCACTCCGTGGTGTTGATGAGTGACAGTACCATGGTAATGGCATACGTCAACAAGCGAGCGGGCGACTGGTGTCCCTTCAGCTCCACAAGTTGACAGTTCAGGTGCACGAGTGGGCAGTAGCACACTCAGTGCAGCTGTCAGCCAGATACATTCCAAGCAAGAGGGACGTAGTGGCACACAGGCTCAGTTGCCAGGGTCAGGTGATAGTGACAGAGGGTCCCTGCATCCAGACATTGGATTGTTCGACCTTTGGGGTCATCGAATGATAGACCTTTTCGCAACTCAGCACAGCAGGAAGCTGCCGGAGTTCTGCTCTATCGTTCCAGACCCACAGGCAGCAGTAGAAGACACCTTTCAGCACCCATGGGACAATTTTGAGGCTTATGCTTTCCCTCCTTTCTGTCTGATTCAACTAGTGATCAACAGGGTAATGATCACCCCAAATCTCAGGGTGACCCTGGTGGCTCCCAAGTGAACACATGCCAAATGGTATCTGGACCTGCTAGCTCTGCTTTCCAAGACACCGAGAGAGAGTCACCCCCCCCCCCCGGGCAGAACCTCCTATGCCAGCCACATGTAGAGGTACCACCAGTCCGTGAAGTCACTGTCACTTCATGGCTGGAGACTATCCAGCATCTCCTGCAAGCAAGATGCTTTTCTTGCTGCACAGGGACATAAATGTATGGCTACCTTTGGAAATCCTTGGCAGCTGTGTACCAGGAGAAATGGGCTGTCGTCTGTGGTTGGTGTTGTGGATGGGGTATCTCTCCAGTCGAAGCTACTCTTCAGCAAGTAGCGGATTTTCTTGTCTTCCTTTGCCAAGAGAAGCTTATCTCTGTCTCAGCTGTTAAGGGCTACAGGTCTGCCCTGGGCCAAGTCCTTCTCCTGAAAGGCATCGATCTCTCTTCTTCGTGCGAGATCTCTATGCTGATGAGAAGCTTCGAATAGTCTACCCCTCCCAGGGAACTCAGGCCCCATGAGTGGGATGTGACTCGTTCTATGGAACCTGACTCGTACACCCTATCAGCCTTTATGAGAGTCGTCAGACAGGGATCTGAACCTCAAGACTGTGTCCTTCCTTGGCCTGGCATTGGCGAAGAGAGTAGGCAAACTACATGGCCTTTCCTATGATGTTAAGCACTCGAGGGGATGGGATCTGTCCCGCTCAAATTTTTCCCTGAATTCATAGCAAAGACACAGAATCCGTCAGTCTCTGATGCCAGATTCGAGTCCTTTCTGATCCCCTCCCTAGGTGACTTTGTTAGTAATGATCCAGACGAGATGCTACTTTATCCAGTTAGAGTGCTGTGGTACTACCCTAAGAGGATTTGGCAGCTCAGGGCTGGGTGTTGACAGCTCTTCATTAATACTGGCTTGACCAAGAAAGAGGTGTCCAAGAACATCATTTCTTTCTGGTTTCGTGAGGTGATCAAATGGAAGTACTCTACGGCTGATGAAGTGGGTGACAGTATGTTCCGGGCAAGAGCTGACGAGGTCAGGGACATTTGTCTGTCCCTTGCATTCGGGAAGAACCTGTTGGTTCATCAAGTACTGAAGGCAGGGAGTTTGGTCGTGATAGACCACATTCACCTCCTTCTTCTACCTATGGCATGTTGCCCATAGGTCCTTGGACACCTTTTCCCTGAGTCCTGTGATGGCTGCTCAAGAAGTTGTGTAGCTTATCCAGTTTCCGTAGTGGGACAGGTAGCATCTCGCTTAAGATGTAAGGTTGCGGAGAGAGAGTGTGTGACTGGCCTCCTTCCTATTTTATATTTCAACTCTCCCCACTGGCAGAGATCGGTTGGCGAGACCTCATGTGCCGAAACAGGCTTGATGCAGGAGAGGTACATTTCTGAGCACCTTTTCTCTTATCTAATGTACTATTGATTGAGAGGGGTAAGTCCTACCCTCCCTCGAGCAAGGGGGAGAGAGAGGCTGACAATAAACCCGTTTGTTCTCTTTAGCTTTATTGTTTCCGACACTGAAGGTTCATACAGACCTTTTTCAAATCAGTGATGCTTCTCAAATACCCATTAATTTGAAAGGCCCAGAAGTCTGGTGGTTGAACAAACACATGTTCAAGAGGTCAGAGGCCTGGGACGCCTTCCTTTGCTCTACACGATCAGGAAGAGAGGCCCAGGTGAGGTGGACCACCAGTTGGTTCAGAAGCTTACTCAGAATCCTCCCACCAAAGAGGAAGTCTCCATATGTAAAGACTGAGGGTTTGTATTTGTGTTGGACAAATAACAAATTTTAAAGTAATATGTATTTTTCCTATTTCCTAACATACAAACCTGAGGTCTTTACATATACTGCCCACTTCATGCCACCCCTCATTCTGATACCTGGGCCAAAAGGTAAGTGAATATTGTGGGACAGAAGGGTGGGATGCCCCACCCCACTACTGGTAGTTAAGTACCTAACAACCTTGTTAAGAATTGAATGGCTGGCTTCCAGCTGCGCTGAAGGTATTTCCATATGTAAAGACTTCAGGTTTGTATGTCAGGAAAAATGCAAATTACTTTAAAAATTTGTCATGTTTTGGTTTTGTAGTCCAATGCAACTAAACTTAGAATGCTACTTATATCTCTTCCACAGATTTATGTACAAGAGATTGCAGAATTATTGGACTTTCTTTTTTAAGTGGTGTATATGTAAAGCATTGCAAATGAAGCTTTAGACTAGTTCTGCAATACATTTTTATTTTGTAATGGTTACGTGAAAGTAGCAGATTTTAAAATGACTTATTTTTAGCTCATATTAATGTGGAAGTACCCAGAACATTAACAGTACTAAAATTGAGACTGTATAGATCTTGTGTTTGCAGGTTCATACAGGGACACAGAAGACAGGAATGGGAAAAATGACATTTTTTCACGTTTCGCACTGCACTGGTCTAATATTTGCACTGAATCTGCAAGTGCTTAGTGTACCATGTCACTGGTACTGTATTGTGTATAGGAAGCTTTTATGTGCTAATGGAGACCACATCTCTTTGCCGCAGATAACCTCTATTGTTACGGATGAGCGCTGATAATCTGCGAAGGAACGTGTTTTCATCAGTGTCGTGCTAATTTTCCTCAATGACATGCTTTAGGTAAGTGATATAAAAGTGAAGTAGTAACTGCAGTAAGAGAGAATGTTCATAAATTATATGTAGTATTTAATATAAGCTATACTGAATCTTCAGTCACTTAATGACACAAAGGCATTGTTCAAAACACAGTCTGTGAGTTATTCATGATGCACTGACTGACATTTTTGGCAGTTTTCAGTTAGTTGCTTTGAGCCTTTGTTTGTTCCAACACGATATACAAACCTTCGGTCCTTTAGATTTGGAGTTACTTACGATGAAGCTGGACATGGCTGTCAAACTCTTGAACAAGGTGGTTAGGCAGTAACTACCGTCAGGTAGGCTGGATGTAAACATTCCAGTTTGCTTTCGGCTGTCATGCGTTGCAGACGTCTTTTCAGATCTCTTTGCCTGACTGTTGGTAAGCTCTTTATTATCCCGGTGGGATCTTTTTGTATTTATGTGTATATATTGCATGTTTGGTATTTATTAATACAAACCCACGATTTGCGATAGCCTTGCATAAGCCGTCGTTCCCCTGCGTCTGTGTATTGGGTTTGATGGCCAAGGGCGTATTTAGAGGGGTGTAACCGAGTGGTAATGCTTCTCTTCCAGTAGACCATTATTTAGATGCTGAAGGCATTCCCCTGTGTGTTCGGAGATATTAGATTGGGACGCACTATTTTTGCTCCCCTGCATTGATCGGGATGTAAGAGTTCACTTCCCTTCTTGGGCTCCTGCCCTCCACGTACAAGGGCATGACTATGTCCTTTCTACTGGTGCTGAGTGTTGTTTTCGCCGCCTGCGCTATAGAGAGTTGCAGGGGGAGGTCGCAGGCGTTGTCGGTAGATTCTGCTTTCATGGCGCCCTTAGTGGCCTCCCCTCCTTCCATCTCTTTCCCTGTAGGTTCTTATCTCTCCTTCGCCCTCTTCGCTTGCTTGTCGGGCAAAGACCTTGAGGGGAGGGGTGCCGCGGGCAGTCGGGCAACCTCTTCTAAGGGGCCTCCTCCCGCTACGTAGGGCAGTTCCCCTTGGAGCGAGAGGAGTCTCCCTCTATTAATCATCTTTGCTTTTTCTTTTAGGTTGACAGTGAGCATCGCAGACACAGCAGTAGTTGGCTGGATATCTCAGGGGATATCTTGCATGAAGCAGTCCCGACGTTCATTCAGTGTTGCTTCGGGATCGACCACATTATCTGGTTGGAATGGCATAGTTCCATGTCGGGATTGTTCCGACTCTGTTTCCGCCGATGTTGATCGATCACTGTCATTGCTGACCTTCATGCATGCTGTGGCACTGCCTCTGGCGTATCTGTGGTCCATCTACTGCTGCTGTTATCTGTGTTATGCTCCTGTTAACTCGATGGCAGTCTGTGGGTGGCTCTTCCTGGTCTCCTGCTGCAGCCGTCCTGATTGTTCCTGTCGATGCTGGTGACTTTCATGTGATGTTCCTGGCTGTTGCTATAACTCCTGCCTTCCGAACTGCTTTCATAGCTCCTGCATAGACTGTCCCGATCGTGCCTGCTGCTTCTCTTGGTGGTCGTGTCGTGGGCCGTTTCCATTGTGTTCTTGCCTAGCTGCCCTGGAGGTTACGATGTTTTGTACATGCAACTTACCCGTCAGATATATACTTAGCTTAGTCTCCGACGTTCCCGACAGAAATTCAAATTTCGCGGCACACGCGACAGGTAGGTCAGGTGATCTACCATACCCGCCGCTGGGTGGCGGGAATAGGAACCATTCCCGTTTTCATGTCAGATTTTCTCTGTCGCTGGTTCCGGCAACATCTGTTGTTGGTTCCTTCTGCTTTGATTTTCATTTTTCGCTTGCTGAGGATTATTTTGGACTGACCTTTGGTGACGTATTGGATCTTTGGCTTGGCATACGCTTTTGTGGACTGTTTTTGATTTCGGCTTTGGTATTTTCTTATAGAATGTCTGATCAGAGTGTTGCACCGGTGTTTCGTGTGTGTGTGAGGTCTGATTGTAAGGTGAGACTACCGAAAGCTTCGGTAGATCCTCATTCTGTATGTTCTAGGTGTAGGGAGAATGAATGCTCTTTTGAGAACACGTGTGTTGAATGTGAGAATCTCACTGAACTGGAATGGAAGGCGTTAAACTCTTATGTACGCAAGTTGGAGAAGGACAGAGTTAGGAAGGCTTCTTCTAGAAGCGCTAGTAGGTCTCTTTCCAAGGAGGTAGATTTAGATCCTAACACTCTTCCAGATTCTCCTGTCACTCCAGTTGTTTCAGCTCCTTCACCCTTCGTCGAACCTGTGGATTCGTCGTCGGAGATGGCTGCTATGAAGGCTACGATCCGCAAGATGCAGTTGCAGATGCGAGCTATGGAGGAAAAGAAAGTGAGAAGTGATAGTGATTTGTGTAGTGTCCCCAGTGTAGTGGAGGGGGCGTCTGACCGGCTCCGCATCGCTCCTAGGCCTAGACCTCTTCCAAACTCCCAGACCCAGTGGAGGAGGAATGTCGACAGCCGCAAGGGGGATGAAGAGCGCTCCCAACGGTCAGGCGTCCCTTCGGCAGCGCCTGTTGTCTCGTCCCAGGCTGCCTTAGATCGCCGTAGAAAAGGGATCTTAAAGAAGTGTTTCTCTTCTTCTGCTTCTTCGTCTCCTAAACGTGGTTGGAGTTCGGCTGAGGAATCGCGTCCTTTGAAGAGGACTTGGAAGGCTCCTAGAGGAGACGCCTTGGACTCTAGCCCTGAGCGCTTCCCTGAAGGCTCTCCTGTTTCGAAGAAGAGAACTCGTAGATCTTCCTCCTCTTCTTCTGGTGTTCAGGAGTCCACCAAGCAGATCCTGGTAGGCCTCCAGGCTCAACTCGCTGCTCTTGCTGGCTCTTTATCAAAGAGCTCCTCTCGTCGGAAGGATGCCTCTCTTCCGATCAAGTCCTCCAAGAGACTTTCTTCTCCTAGCAAGTCGTCTTTTGTGAAGCGTTCTTCTCCTGTTAAGCGCCCCTCCATCAACAGGCGCTCCTCTCCTTCCAGGCTCTCCTCTCCTGGTAGGCGCTCCTCTCCTTGCAGGCGCTCCTCTCCGTCCAGGCGCTCCTCTCCTTGTAGGCGCTACTCTCCTGTTAGGCGCTCTTCTCCTGGTAGGCGCTTCTCTCCTCGGCGCTCTTCGTCTCCGAATAGCGCCTCTCCACCCAGGCGCTCGCGCCATCGTCGTCGTCGGTCTTCTCCTGTGGGAGATACTTTCTCCACAGTCAAACGCCCTGCTCGTTCGCCTCGTAGAAGTTCCTCTCCAGCCTCCTTTTCGTCTGTTAGGCGCCCCTCTCCCAGCAAGGGCTCCTCTTCAGTTCGAGCTGCTTCTTCTGTCAGGCGCCAGTCAGCTTGTAGGCGCTTCTCTCCGGATCATCGTTCTCCAGTGGACAAAGGCTCCTCTCCTTCTAGGCGCTCTTCTTCTGACAAATGCCCCTCTACTTCTAGACGTTCTCCTCCTCCTTCTGGCCTGGAGGCGTTATCGGAGGACGAATCCCCTAAGGATATCACAATTTCCGATTACAAGAGGTTGACAGCTCTTCTAGTCCAGGAGTATGGAGATTCCCTCAAGCCTGCTTCTCCTCCTTCTCCTGGTTCAATGCTCTCGAGCACCAAGGCTTCGAAATCTTCCTCTCTTGTTAAGATGCGTCCTACGATCTCCATGAAGAAAGCGCTTAAAGGTTTCGGAGAGTGGCTCTCTTCGAAGAAGGATGCAGGCAAGACTGTCTTCTCCTTGCCTCCCTCTAGGCTTTCGGGAAGAGCGGGAATGTGGTACGAGACTAGGGAGCCAATGGGGTTAGCTCTCCCCTCTTCTGCTGGCTCAGACTTTTCTTCGCTGGTGGATTCTTCCAGAAGGCTCTCCCTTAATTCGGCCAAGGCTTCTTGGGGACTTTGCGAACTGGACCATTTCCTCAAGGGCCTTTTCCGTGTGCTGGAAGTGTTCAACTTCATGGACTGGTCTCTTGGGGCCTTAGCCAAGAGAAGTCTTGAGGAGGATTCAGTCAGTATGGAGGACCTCAGCAGTGTGTTGTCTTGCCTGGACAAAGCTGTGAAGGACGGCTCGATGGAGATCGCTTCCCTGTTCGGCACTGGCCTGCTTAAGAAGAGGGCAGTATTCAGTGCTTTCCTCTCCAAATCGGTCTCTCCTTCCCAGAGGTCTTCCCTCTTGTACGCTCCTCTATCTAGCCATCTTTTCCCACAAGAGACTGTGAAGGAAGTCTCTCGTTCTTTGTCTGAGAAGGCTTCTCAGGACCTGCTGGCTCAGTCGTCGAAGAGGATGAGACCTGCTGCTCCTATTGTTAAGAAGGATAAGCCCCCCTTTCAGGAGCCCTTTCGTGGATCCAGGTCTATTAGGAGGCGTAGACCTGAGAGAAGATCCAGGCCTTCAGGACTCCCTTCCAGGAAGTCCAAGTGAAAATCAAGTCCTCCAGACTCCAGTAGGTGCCAGACTTCTCAAGTTCGCCGAAGCCTGGGCACAGAAGGGGGCGGACGATTGGTCCCTCTCTGTTTTGAGGAAGGGGTACCTCATTCCCTTCTTTTCGAAACCTCCCTTGACATCAACTCCGAGGGAGTTATCGGCGAGATACAAGGATCCTGTGCGGAGGCAAGCCCTTCTTCTAGCCGTCGAACAAATGCTAGAAAAGTCTGCCATAGAACCGGTGCAAGATCTTCACTCCCCGGGATTTTACAACCGTCTTTTTCTTGTGCCAAAATCCTCGGGAGGGTGGAGACCGGTCTTGGACGTGAGCTCCCTGAACTCTTTCGTCGTAAAGAAGAAATTCTCTATGGAGACGACGTCTTCAGTTCCGTCGTCTCTTCGGCAAGGAGATTGGATGGTATCCCTGGACCTTCAGGATGCTTACTTCCACGTTCCCATCCATCCCTCCTCCAGGAAGTTCCTAAGGTTCATGGTAGACGGCAGAACCTTTCAGTTCAGGGCTCTGTGCTTCGGACTCTCCACAGCTCCCCAAGTGTTCACGACCATTCTCAGGAATGTAGCTCACTGGTTGCACTTGGAGGGGGTGAGGATTTCCTTGTATCTCGACGACTGGCTAATTCGGTCCAGTTCGAAGAACCGTTGTCTGGAGGACCTTTCTCGGACTTTAAACCTGGTCCAATCACTAGGACTTCTTGTAAACCTCGAGAAGTCTCAGATGATTCCTCAGCAGGAAATTGTCTACCTGGGGATTCGGATGGATTCTCGGGGTTTTCGAGCGTTTCCCTCCCTGGAAAGAAGGGAACGCTGCCTTCAAAAGGTGACAGACTTTCTAGAGAAAGACAGTTGTTCGGCGAGGGAATGGATGAGTCTGCTGGGGACCATTTCCTCGCTGGAACAGTTCGTTTCTCTGGGAAGGCTTCACCTCAGACCTCTACAGTTCTTCCTGAAAGAATCTTGGGATCGGAAGTCCCAAGACTTGTCGGATTCCTTCCACATATCATCTCAAGTAAAGGAACATCTCCGGTGGTGGTTAGACCCAAAGAAGCTGGGTCTAGGAATTCCTCTACAACCGCCGAGCCCTCGCCTAGTGTTGTTCTCAGACGCGTCGGAGTCGGGTTGGGGAGCGACACTAGGCTCGGAAGAAGTGTCAGGCACCTGGGACACGGATCAGAGGGCCTGGCACATCAACATGAAAGAGCTGGTAGCCATTCATCTAGCTCTTGCCAGATTCGAACTTCTGGTCAAGGGATCAGTAGTTCTAGTCAATTCCGACAACACCACAGCCCTGGCTTATATCAGGAAGCAAGGAGGGACTCATTCCTTCTCCCTGTACCTTGCAGCAAGGAACCTTCTGTTGTGGGCGGGGGAGAGAAACATCGTTCTCCTCACCAGATTTGTTCAGGGAGAAAGGAATGTGAGAGCGGATCTTCTCAGCAGGAAAGACCAAGTTCTTCCCACGGAATGGTCCCTTCATCAGGAGGTTTGCGAAAGGCTGTGGTTCCTGTGGGGGAGACCTCATATAGACCTCTTCGCAACCCATTGGAACAAGAGGTTGGAGAACTACTGCTCACCAATCTCGGACCCCAGAGCAGTAGCTATAGACGGCCTTCTCCTAGATTGGGACGGTCTAGACGGCTACGCTTTTCCCCCGTTCAAGATAATAGGGGAAGTAATAAGGAAGTTCGTTTCGTCAAAGGGCACCAAGCTCACCCTGATCGCTCCCTTTTGGCCATCCAGAGACTGGTTCACAGAGGTACTGGAATGGATGATAGACTTTCCCAGGTCGCTCCCTCTCAGGAGCGATCTTCTCAAACAGCCCCACTTCGACAGATATCACAAGAACCTTCCCGCTCTAAACCTAGCTGCCTTCAGACTGTCGAAGGACTGGTTAGAGCGAAGGGATTTTCGCACAAGGCTGCGAGGGCTATCGCCAGAGCCAGAAGATCTTCTACCTTGCGCCTCTACCAGTCGAAGTGGGAAGTCTTTAGGAGATGGTGCCGATCTAAGAAAGTTTCCTCTTCCAGTACCTCTGTAATGGAGATTGCGGATTTCCTTCTATACCTTAGGGAGCAATGTAACCTGGCGGTTTCCACCATAAAGGGGTATAGGAGCATGCTGTCTTCAGTCTTTAGACACAGAGGTCTGAACATCTCGGATAATAAAGACCTTCACGACCTTATAAGGTCTTTTGAAACTTCTAAAAATAAGTCCCCTAGACCTCCCAGCTGGAATTTGGACGTGGTCCTAAAGTTCTTAATGTCAAACAAGTTTGAGCCTCCTCGATCTGCCTCTTTCAGGGATTTAACCAGGAAATCGCTGTTTCTTTTCGCTCTTGCTTCTGCCAAAAGAGTGAGCGAATTACAAGCTTTGGAAGGTTCTGTAGGCTTTAAGAAGGACTCTGCAATCTGCTCCTTTCAGCCTCTCTTCTTAGCAAAGAATGAGAACCCTTCAAAACCTTGGCCTAGGAGTTTTGAGGTCAAAGGACTCTCCGATCTTTCAGGACAGGAGCTGGAACACACACTATGTCCAGTAAGAAGTCTTAAACATTATTTGGAGAGAAAGAAACAGCTCAGAGGTAACACCGAAAGTCTTTGGTGCTCTGTCAAGGATCCTTCAAGAGCAATTTCCAAGAATGCACAGGCTTTCTTCATTAAGGATATTATCAAAGAGGCTCATCTTTCATGTAAAGACGAACATTTTCAGCTCCTAAGAGTTAATGCTCATGAGGTGAGAGCCATAGCTACTTCTCTAGCTTTCCACAAGTCTTGGTCCCTCCAGTCTATTGTGGACTCTACATACTGGAGATGTAACTCAGTGTTTGCTTCTCATTATTTGAGAGATGTTCGTGTGACATATGAGAAGTGCTTCTCTCTAGGAGCTTACGTATCCGCGGATTCGGTGCTGGGTCAAGGAGCTGAAGCTAATCCTATTTAATTTAGTGTTATTTTTAATTGTTTGTTGTGTTTTTTATGGTCGGTTGAAAAAGAGTGTTGAAGGTCTCTCTCTCTTTTTCATCTCGTATTACTAACAAGGTTAGGCTTGGTCAGGTGGTCGGTTTGGTTGTTAGCTCCTTGTATTTTTATTACCTAGCTCTGTCATGTAAGAGGGATAGCCCCCATTGATATGATTCAGGTAGAGGGCTCTGTCTTGTAAGTGGTTTAATCCCCATTGACACGATCCATAACAGGCTCTGTCATGTAAGTGGGTTTTTTCCCCATTGATATGATCCAGAAGGGCTGTCAGTCTTAGGTCACTTCCTCGCTGAAGCTCTTGAGGCATGCAGACTCATAGACAGTATCCATGAAGTCTTCTGCCCAATCAGGTAAGAACCATGGTTTTTTGTTTATTCCTACAACATATGTTGTTTTCCCGTTTTTTAGTTCTTAGCTGTCTCTTGCCCTCCTCCAAGGGTGCCAATCAGCTAAGTATATATCTGACGGGTAAGTTGCATGTACAAAAATGATATTTTTATGATAAAATAAAGTTTTGTACATACTTACCCGGCAGATATATACGATTAATGGCCCGCCCAGCCTCCCCTCAGGAGACAGGTGGAAGAGAAAATCTGACATGAAAACGGGAATGGTTCCTATTCCCGCCACCCAGCGGCGGGTATGGTAGATCACCTGACCTACCTGTCGCGTGTGCCGCGAAATTTGAATTTCTGTCGGGAACGTCGGAGACTAAGCTAAGTATATATCTGCTGGGTAAGTATGTACAAAACTTTATTTTATCATAAAAATATCATTTTTGTGTCCACCATGCTGTAGAAGATGAAGATGTCAGAGTGAAGATGAAGGAAGCCGCCCTGTGGAAGTAGCTGCTGTCTTCTTCAACTTATCTTTGATTTCGTCTTCTGTTGCCTCTTCCCTTTCTGTCCTGAGGTTTGAGTGGGTCCCGGAAACTGGACAGACCTCCGTCAGCTGAAGGAGAGGAAGGCTGCTTCTCTGTCCTTGATTCCATTTGACGTCTAGGGACTGCCTCCTTCCAAGGAGGCAGTGGGTTTCTCGTTGGCTCTTCCCAACCTTCGGGTTAGTAAACCGATTGGCATACCCTTGGGTTTTGTGTTTCAGGAGCTGCCGGCGAGCAGACCTTGGTTTGCAATCCAATTCCCAGTCCTAGAGGTTCCGCCTCTAAGATAGGGGCTGCTTGGGGCACTCGTTTGTGAGCCGCTCCGAGTGCTCAAGATTCTGTGGAATATCAAGTATCCCGATCTGGCCTGGAGAGTACTCTCCCCGGCCCAGTTCGGGAGCAGTGCAAGAGAAAGGGCCAAGGCACCCAGGTGTCTCAGCTCTTCCTGCCAGAAGTACAAGCTCTCCCCAAGTGCTTACCAGTGCTTGGTCAGGTTCCCAGCCTGGTGTCTCGATCCTATCGGTTCGAACAACAGGTTCAAACAACAGAAGAAGCAGGGAAGAGATTCCGTTTGGGAGTCCTGCGGAACTTCTAAGGGACTGACTCTCTTCCAGGAGACAAGTTTCTCTTGTTGGCTCTTCCCTCAGGCGGGAACCGATTCACAATCTCCTCCGGGGTCTCGTTTTTCTAAGACAGGCAACGAGGGTATGACCTCTTGGGGCCGTACCCTCGTTACCAGTCTTAGAGGTCTGCATCTAAGACTGGTTCTGTGCCTGGCTCTTTTCAATTCCATAGGAAACCGAAAGCAGCCGCTCCCAATTTTTGGGAGTCTCATAGGTTGCTCGAATACTATGAATCACAAGCCCTCATCTGACAAGAGGCACAGGACGAGAGAAAGTGCCCTGGGTGTCTCAGTGCCGAGACGCCAGGTATCTTGATACTGCCCGCCAGCTGCTTCAGTTGCTTGGCCAGGTTTCATCCTTGTGTCTTGAACCTTAGGGTTTGAGCATGCAGGATAGCAGACACAGAATCCTCCTTTAAACTTTCTTCTTGAGGGCTTTCAGCCTCGAAGGAGTTTAGAGTTCAGGAAGTCAGTGCTAGCTCACGGCAGACGAGTTCCGCTCTGCCCAGTTTCCGATCGCGTGGCTTGGCTTAGCACGACTTACTCGCCCCACCCAGCTCCTGATTGCATTCTTGTGACTGGCTCTGCTTGGCTCGCCCTGCCCAGCCCCTGATCACATATACATGACTGGCTCGGCTTGCCCCGCATGCCTCCCAGCCCAGATCATGTCCATGCGATTGGCTGGGTTTGGAGCGGTGCGACTCGGCCCCGCTCGGTTCTTCCGAATCGGGTTCTCGATACTGTGTTAGTGAACTTTCAGCACTTCCCAGGAAAGCACTTTTGCCATGGCACAAGCGCTCTTCTTTCCTCATGCTGCAGCCATCGCCTTTGGTTGATTATCGCTCACGTTCTGCCTCCCCTGCTTGTGTTATTAGCAGGATAGGTAGGAGTGCTCTTTTCTCCTTGCTTGTTCTCTTTCCTCTCGGTTGTTCCAAGAGGTGCAAGATGAACAGAGAGAGAACTCCAATAAATTTGTTTTTCTTCAGAGTTTGACAGCCAGGATATGCTTTTGAGGTTGGTTCTCCGATCGTCTCGTAGTACACGCAGGTAGCCAAGGAGGGTTTCTTGGGATCTGTCAAGGTTTCCCTCCAGGGAGAGAGGTACAAGAGCTTCTCGCTTCGGAAGCATTGGGGTGTTCTCTTCAAGTTGCAATCTCCCTCGTTTCTCAAAGAATTTCGTGCCAGTTCGTCAGCACGAGGATATCCGGGACAGGACCATGGCTTCCCCAATGAATATTGTCATCGCTCGTAACCTTACAGTTCCTGAAGAGGCCAAGAGTTTCGGTGGGGTCGCTGCGGTCCTTGCTTGCGAGAGCATTCTCGACCAGATAAATACTTTTTCTTCGGACAAGGAGTTCATTCGATCGAGACTCCATGCTCCTTCCCTGCCTTGACAGAGCACAATTCTTCTTGCCTTGGAGGGGTCTTGCTGACTGCAGGTTGCTGTGACTCTGAATTGTCTGGACTGGGATCTCTCTCTCTGCCTGTCCTTGCCATGAAGGGTATTCTCTTCCGCAACGAGAGGCGGTGATCCTGGAGGACACCTTTTGGTTTCTCCAAGGCAGTGTTCTGATAGATCCACAGTGTGTTACAAGGATGTATAATTTGGCCTAAATGTCTACCTCAGAGAGACAGGAAACAGAAATGATTAGCCTTTTATAATGCTGCCGTTTGTTCTGAATTAGTTTTAGCTACCTCCAAAACTGAATGTGCAGTATGCAATTTCTTTAACCAAGTCAGACATAACCATTTCAGTTAGTGGTCATTCAACATCACATACTGTAGACAAATTATCTTGAATGTCAGGGTTTATGGAATATTGAACCTGACAACAAAAAGCAGACCCAACCCTTGGTTGAATTGTTTTCCTATAAAAAAAGGTTTGCGAAATCATTTAATCTCTTATCAAATTTGCCCCCCCCCCATGTATGACTCGTGTATACTTGAATGGTCCACGTGACCCAGTCTTTGTATTAAAAGAAAGCAGGTCAGCACTGACAGTTGGACACCTTTTATGTGAAGTTTTGGAAATAGATGAATCTCTTAGACTAGCCCAGTGAGCGTCAAATATTTTGACTAAGTGGTCTGGTTAAACAACTAAATGATAAAAGTTGTAAATGTTTTGGTTTTGTAGTCCATTATAACTAAACATAGAATGCTACTTGTATCTCTTTCATAGATTTATGCATAAGACATTGCAAGATTTTTGTACTTTATTTTTTACGTGGTGTATATGTAAACCATTGCAAATAAAGCTTTAGACTAGTTCTGCAATACTTTTTTATTTTGAAATGTTTACATGAAAGTAGCAAATTTTAAAATGACATATTTTTAGTTCATATTGATGTGGAAGTATCCAGAACATTAACAGTACCAAAATTTAACCTGTACAGAACTTGTGTTTGCAGGTTGATACAGGGACACAGAAGACAGGAATGGGAAAATGACATTTTTTCATACATGTTTTGCCCTGCATTAGTCTAACATTTGCATTGAATCTGCAAGAGGTTAGTGTACAATATCCTTGGTACTGTATTGTGTATAGAAAACTTTTATATGCTAATTGAGATCACATCTCTGCCACAGATAACCACTGTTGTTACGGATGATCACTGATAATCTGCGAAGAAACGTGTTTTCTTCAGTATCGTGCTAATTTTCCTCAATGACATACTCTAGGTAAGTGGCATAAAAGTGAAGTAGTAATTGCAGTAAGAGAGAATGTCCATAAATGATATGTAGTATTTAATATAAGCTATATTGAATCGTTAATCACTTAATGACACAAACGCTTTGTTCAAAACCCAGTCTGTGAGTTATTCATGATGTGCTGACTGAAGTTTTTGGTAGTTTTCTGCTTGTTTACTTTGAACCTTTGTTTTAAATGTTAACACACCAAAAAGTACAACTAATCTGATTTAAAATGACAACAGAATGAGTGTCGTATTTTGATTAGTAATTTCTCAGACAATGTGCGAAGTATAATATTGATTTTTGCAGATGTAGCTCTTGGGTAGATGGGGCCTGCCAAGGCGTAGCAACTGATAGAGTTAAATGTGGCCAGGGTCTGCTAAAACCTAGTCTTCTACATACGAAATATTGCATAAACATTTTCCTTAGGCATCATTTTATACTTCCAGAGAATTCTTATTTTGTCCATGTAATAAAATCTCTAGGTATTGGTCCTGGTGTCAATAGCGAATGAGTGGCAATCAAAATGTTGAACAAATTGATAAGGCATAAGGTATTTGTTCCTCCACAATATACAAACCAGCGGTCCTTTACATTAGGAATTACTTTCGGCGAAGCTGGAAACGGCCGTTGAACTTCCAAACAAGGTGGTTAAGCAGTTAACTACCGTCCGCTAGGCAGGAGTCCTGCCCGCCCGGACGTAAACATTCCAGTTTGCTTTCAGTCGCTGTGATTGTGCAGACGTGTGTTTCTTTGCTCTCTGCCCTGACTGTCATTGTTATGCTTTTTCCCGGTGGGATCTTTCTTTTTTTGTTTTGAATCTGGTGTGCAGTAAACCCCCCCGTATTTGTGTTCTCACAATTCACCGATTCACCTATCGCGGATTTCTCTATGGAACATATATACACATTATTTGTGGAAATTCGTCCATTCGTGGTATTTTTCACTGTTCCTGTGTCTTCATGGCTGGCGGTCATCCATCAACTCATGCAAGCGAGAGGCTTTTCGTGCCGCGCAGCAACAGAGATGGCTGGATACCTCAGACAGTCCTCTGCAGTGGTATACCAGGGAAAGTGGTCTGTCTTCTGTGGTTGGTGTCGTGGATGGGGTCTCTCTCCGGTCAGAGCTTCTGTTCAGCAGGTGGCGAACTTCCTCGTCTTCCTTCGCTGAGAGAAGCTTCTCTCTGTTTCAGCCGTAAAAGGCTACAGAGCTGCTGTCGCTCTAGTCTTGTGGCTAAAAGGGGTAGACATTTCATCCTCCTTCGAGATTTCGCTACTAATGAGAAGCTTTGAAAGGTCTTGAACATCCTTTGGAAGATATAATGATAATCTGCGCACATACTAACGACAGCCTTCAAAGATTGATGTGCTTGTTGAGCTCAGCGTGGTTCCAATAATTTTTTAAAAGTTTTCTTTTTAAACATCTGACTTACCTGGTAGTTATATATATAGCTTAAGTCCCTGACGTCACGGCAGAATTTCAAAAACTCGCGGCAATCGCCGATCGGTAGTCAGGTGCACCACCTGTGCGCCCTCTACCCAGGTACCTGGAACCATTCCAACTATTCCTCAGATCTTCCCTGCTGCCGTGCCGGTAACATCGATGGAATTTCGCTCGTAGCCCGTGTTTTTTCACAACTTATTTTGGTGAAGTACACTTTGGCTTGGCTTTCGCTCGTTTTTTGGATTTGCTTTTGGATTTTCTTACAACATGTCTGACACTTCATCGAGTGTGAGAATGTGTGTGTGGGGATGCAAGCGGCTTGCTAAAGTCTCCTTGGATCCCCACTCAGTATGTGTGAAGTACGGGAATGGATTTATTATAGTCGGTTTTTTTTATGTGAGAAAGCTTGAAAGACCGGCTCAGAAGAGCCAAGAGTACTATGTCTCACTCTTCTAGAGATAACCAGGGAATAGTTAATTCTTTTCCCCTTGCTAACTACCCTATTGATCCTTCTCCCGTAGTGGTAGTCTCTGAACCCCCTACTGAAACAGGTAAGGACCCAACACTTAAAGATATGATGACTGCCATTCAGGCCCTTGGCCAACAGGTAAAGTCCCTTACAGAAGCAGGGATAATATGTGATCGACAATAAGAGATCTAAAAAATACAAGTGTTAATGTGTTGTTAGTGCAAGTGCAGTGGAGGGTGCGACCGCTTCGTCCTGTCGTGCTCCTAGTCCGAGACCTCTTCCAAGCCCACCAACCCCTGTGAGAAGGAATGTCGACAGACGAAGGGAGGCGAGAGGCTTTAGCTACCGAGCAGTCGTCCCCTCGAGCGTACCTGTTGACGCTTCCCAGGACGCTCGCCCTCGCCATAGGAAAGGAGAGGTAATGTTGTACTCTTCGTCGTCGGACGACGCAGTCCCCATCGCAGAGGTAACTCTGGACATGGGATGCACTGGCGTCAAGCGTCCAGAAACGGAATAAAAAAAAAAAAAAAAGCTCTCACAGTTCAGATGCAGCAGCAAACGTCAACCTGAGGAAGCTTTTGACCGATGTCGCACTGGCGGCCAGTTCTCAAGTAACCTCTAGGTTTGGCGGGTCAGCGAACGTTAGAAGTCTGGACGCTAGGACGCCAGGAGGAAGTCAGGCGTCGAGCGTCGAGAAGCTGGACGCCAGGACGTCAGGCGTCGAGAAGCTGGACGCCAGGACGTCAGGCGTCGAGAAGCTGGACGCCAGGACGTCAGGCGTCAAGAAACTGGACACCAGGACATCAAGCGTCGAGAGGCTGGACGCCAGGACGTCTGGCGTCGAGAAGCTGGACGCCAGGACGTCGGGCGTCGAGAAGCTGGACGCCAGGACGTCGGGCGTCGAGAAGCTGGACGCCAGGACGTCAAGTGTCGAGAAGCTGGACGCCAGGACGTCAAGCGTCATGAGGCTGGACGCCAAGACGTTAAGTTTTAAGAAAATGGACGCCAAGACGCCAGGCGTCAAGAGACTGGACGCCTGGACGCCGAGCGTCATGATAATATTTTGAAAGGCGTCGCTATTTCGGTCTTCGGACAATCGGAAAAGAGAATGATGATATCCCGCATTCTCCTGTGGGTCCTATTGTAGAGATTTCCGATGAAGACAATATAAAAGGCCATCAGCTTTCATCAGACTTGAAAAGACTTATGAAGCTATTTTCGGAAGTTTTTCCAGAGAAATTTATCCCGACTGCTCCTCGTTCCCCGCCTTCAGAATTTACTCTTAGGAATGCGTCTAAGAGGACAGCATTTACGAAGATGGTTTTGTCCCGGTCGTCCAAGAGAGCGCTTAAAGTTATGAATGAGTGGATACTTTCGAAGAAGGAACAATAAAAGACAGGCTTTGCTTTTCCTCCAGCCAAACTAGCTTCAAGGTCTAGCGTTTGGTATCAAACTGGAGAATCGTTCGGCCTCGGAATACCTGCCTCTTCCCAGGGAGACTTCTCGAATCTTGTTGACTCTTCTCGTCGATTGGCCATGGGGAAAACGAAGTTTTGTTGGTCAACATCAGAGTTGGACCACCCCCTCAAAGGAATTTTTAGGGCCTTTGAGGTCTTTAATTTTCTGGACTGGACCCTGGGAGCTTGAGGAAGGAAGATGGAATTATTCAACATGACTGACACCGAAGAATTCATATATCTGATCTCGTGTATGGATAAAGGACTCGGAGATGGTGCCAATGAATTAGCTGTGCTTTCTCAGCAGGAATCCTGAAGAAAAGGGCCCATCTTTGCTCTTTCCTGGCTAATAGTGCAGCAGATAATTGCATATTTCATAAGAATCGTTCAGATAGTGAAACAAGCATGAAATTTTGCACAAGTGCTCTTTAAAGTTCCCTCTATCAGAAAAGGGCGCTGGCCACGCAAAAAATTTAATATGGCGGCCAAATTCCAAGATGGCGGCCAGTATCGACAGATTTTGGCTAATTTTTCACTAGAATGGCATGTATTTGCTTCTAGCAATATGGTAAAGCTCTTCCATACTATTTCTTGTGAATATTATGTTTCTGTAGCTTCCCAGTACAGTTTACCTTTAAATATGGGGGCAATATGGCTGCCAAGAAAAGGTAGAAACAATAATTATAATGAGAAATAATGCCCGTTCAACAATTATCGTTTTAAGCATGGATCTTGGTTTCTGTGGTTTTAGATCCTAATGAGGCCATCTCTTTCGAATAACTCATCAATTTTGAAGGAAAATTAATAAATGTAAAAGAGTGTATGTCTGCACACAACCAGGGCACACTGGTGACATCACTGCTGTGTAACTCAGCATGGGGTTCAGTGCCAGCTAATCCAGCTTTACTAATCCTGTAGTCTTAGACTAGTAGTTGTAGTATAGTTTAGTTTAGTGTCCCAAATGCTTTCTAACAGCCCCAGACCAGCTATAGTTAGATAGCCGCACCTGAATAGACAGGATGTGCCAGCGCGGGAGAGCCGAGCCAAGGGTATGGGGGCTGTACATGTTGGTTCATGTACTTACCCGGATGGTGTACAGATCACACGGGACTTAAATGGCACTGGATGAATGATCGGGCTAGGTGTAGGGAGACCGAACCTAGTTGAATCCCATACAGGAATGTGTGCTTTGTTTAAGGTGGTAAAAGGATAACCCCTCGGCCTTAATCAAAAGTGAAATCATGGCAGAATGTGATGCCAATCCAATATTGAGCAGTAGAAAAACAAACTGGAGTTTGTGTTGTCTTTGTCAGAAGGACAAAAGAGGTGAGCACTTGACATCACCTCCAAGTCATCATGTCCTAGACCATGATGGGTACACAATGCTGGCAAGGAACATTCCCATGTTCAGTGAAATTAATGAAATGCCACTGATAATGGATCCAGCAAGGCTGGATGAAGGTGATGGCATAGAGGCCACTCTCAGGAAAAATGCAGCAAAATACCATGTGAACTGTCGCTTGTTGTTTAACAACACTAAACTGGACCGTGCAAGAAAGCGACAATCCAATGACCAGACCAGCAACACTGAGACTAGTCGTGCAAAACTGCGCCGAACCAGTCATGACAATGAAGTTTGCATTTTCTGTGAGAAAGTGGCACCTGCATCTGATCTCAGACAGGCTAGTACTAAGGGCCTTGACTTGAAATTGCGTGAATGTGCAGAGATACTTAGTGATGGCAAGCTCCTTGCTAAGTTGACTGGTGGGGATGTCATTGCACAGGAGTTTAAGTATCACCATGCCTGTCTTTGTGCCCTCTACAACAGAAAAAGGTCCTACCTGAGGAGCCTTGAGAAAGACCAAGGTAGCACTGAGTCAGAATCAGATGTGTATCCACTAGTTCTGTCAGAACTGATGACATACATTGTTGAAAACAACTTTTGTTCAGATGATCCAGTCACATTTCGGCTGGCAGATATTTGCCACCTCTACCAACAACGTCTGGAACAATTAGGTGTAGAGTCACCAAGTGTAAATTCCACGAGACTCAAAGACAAACTTCTGGCAGAAATTCCAGAACTTGAGGCTCATAAATCTGGCAGAGATGTATTACTTGCATTTCAAAAGGATGTGGGAAAAGCACTTGCTCAATCATCTGATCTTTCAGAGGCAGTTATCATTGCTAAAGCAGCAAATATTCTCAGAAAGTCTATACTTGATCATCAGTCACGGTTTGATGGCACATTTTCTGAGGCTTGTGTACGAAATTCTGTGCCTCCTCTCCTGCTCCAGTTTGTAGGGATGGTTGAGCATGGGGCTGACATCAAGTCACAGTTACGATTTGGAGCATCAAAGTCAGACCAGGCCATTGCACAGCTCATGCAGTTCAACTGCTACTCCCGATACAAAGAGGGAGCAACAACTCATAGACACTCCAAAGACAGAGAAACACCATTCCCAGTCTACATGGGACTCTCAGTCTATGCCAAAACCAGGAAGAGAAACCTGGTTGAAATGCTACATCAGTATGGCCTCAGTATCTCTTATGACAGAGTACTGGAGGTCTCTGCACAGTTAGGAGATGCCACAGTTAGCAAATATGTGGAGGAGGGTGTGGTCTGTCCCCCAGTACTGCGAAAAGGGTTGTTCACCACTGCAGTGATGGACAACATCGACCACAACCCATCTGCAACTACTGCCACTACCTCCTTCCATGGAACTAGCATCTCCATATTTCAGCACCCCACCAAGGAGAACACTGGACAGGAAAGACAGCAACTAAAGTTTGCACCTGAGAAAGTGAGGTCGGTGCCTGAATTGCCGGACACATTCACAAACATCTCACCAGCTTCCTTTCAAACAAAGAACCCTGTGCCACCAAACACTGCAATACCAAAGCCACCCACAGATATCTTGGGGCCACAGCTTGCACTGGAGTATCAGTGGCTAGACAAGGTCATAGTCACCCAGGAAATAGATGATGCAGTGAATCTGACGTGGTCAGCTCATCACGCTTCAATGAAGAGAAGCCCAGAATTTGAAGTAACCATAACTTCATTGCTTCCTCTCCTGCGTGATCAGGCTCATTCTGTTGCTACGATCAAACACGTGATGCAGAAAGTGCAGGATGTCACTGATTTTCTGAACCCTGGCCAGATACCCATAATCACAGCTGATCAGCCAATCTATGCCGTAGCAAAGCAGGTGCAGTGGCAGTGGCCTGATCAGTATGGCGAAGACAAGTATCTGGTAATGTTTGGTGGTCTGCACATTGAGATGGCAGCAATGACATCTCTTGGTACTCTTCTTCATGGCAGTGGTTGGACAGGAGCTCTGGTGGAGGCAGGAGTTGCTTCATCTGGAACTGCAGAATCCTTCCTGTCAGCTGCAAGTGTAACCAGGACACGGCAGATGCACCAGGTTACAGCCTCTAGTTTGTACAAACTCCTGAGGACAGCATACACTGACTACTGTGCTGAGAAAGCAAACAACAATGAGCAGGCATTAGAGTTTGAGGAGTGGTGTGACCTTCGAAGACAGCAAGAGTCCACAGTTCCACTTCTGGCACATGGTGTTGTCTATGGAACTTGTGATATTCCTACTGATCAGGTCCTTCCGTGAGGCCAATTTTGTCCTCTACTGCCAGGCATTGCATGAGCTGATACCCTACTTCTTTTCCAACAATAATACAAACTATGCTCGTTGGCTGCCTATTCACCTCAGGGACATGCTTACCCTAGAGAGTTCACACCCAGAGTTGCACAAGGAGTTCAAGGCTGGCAACTTTGTTGTGCACAAGACCAGTCGCCAGTTCTCAGCAATGGCTCTTGACCAAGCTCATGAGCAGACCAATGCCTTTATAAAGGCTGATGGCGGAGCCATTGGGCTGACTGAAGATCCGTCAGCACTCAGAAGATGGATGGTGGCTGGCCCAGAGATCATCCGCTTGGTGTCTGCATACGAAACAGAGGTTCAAAGTAAGGAGTCTAATGAGCAGACAACACACCATGAACAAACACCTCATGCGCAGAAGACATTCTTGGAGAGAGTCAGCAAGCTGTCATTGGCTTTGCAACACTTGGGAAGTCCTTTTCAGGAAGAGAGCCAGGATCTGTATTCCATTGACAACAAAGACATTGCCCACCCCAGCTCAGCAGAACTTCTACAGACACACCTTGACAGAGGCCGCACTAAATTTCAGAAGTTTTCAGACTCTTTGGCAAACAATGCAGTCTCCTTCTATGAGCCGATAAAGAAGAACAGAACTGACTTCTTCAGGCAAGAAGCTGCTCCTGTAGAACAGTCAAAGCAGAAACTTCTGAAGGAGGATTGCCAGCTTTTCTCAAAGCTATTTATATCCTGTCAGAGCCGTGAATGTGATCTGCAGGAATTCTTCCAGCACGAGAATCAAACATTCCCAGCTTCCCTTAGTGAGGGTGGTAGGCTGTACACATGTCAGAAGTCTCAGCTGACCTCGGTCCTGGAGAGTCATGTTACACTAGAAGACAAAGAACCAAAGACTGATGTCCTCATTGTAGATGGATCAGCTTTGGTCCATGCCTTGCCACCAAAGAAAGGAAAGACCTTTGAGGGCTATGCACTTTGCGACTTCTTGCCTGTGATACAATCCTATAGCAGCAAGTACACATCATCACATCTTGTATTTGAAGTATACAATACATCCAGCCTCAAAGCTGAGACCAGGCTCCAACGTGGTCAAGGAGGAAGGCGCAAGGTGACAGACAAGAACACAATTCCATCCAACTGGCGCAATTTCCTAAGACAAGATGCCAACAAGACAGAGTTGTTCCAGTTCCTGGCAGACAAAGTTGCCCAGATGTCTGCCACAAATGTTGTCATTGCCACGAAAGGGTCTGCTGTCCTCAGCACTCATGAGGCTAGTCTTCAGGGACTGGAAAAGTGCTCTCATGAGGAAGCTGACACCCGCATCTTTCTCCATGCCAAATATGCCACAGAACATGGAGCCAAGACCATCACGGTTAAAGCAAATGACACAGATGTTCTTGTCGTTGCAGTCAGTGCTTTCTCCACTCTCCACAATCTAGGGCTAGAGAAGCTATGGGTGGCATTTGGCCAAGGCCAGAGCCTGCGCTGGATTGCTGTGCATGACCTGTGCAACTCTCTGGGCCAGGAGAAGGTGAATGGCATGCTCTTCTTCCATGCGTTCACAGGCTGTGATACAGTGTCAGCCTTCCGGAGCAAGGGCAAGAAGACCGCCTGGCAGACATGGAACATCTTTCCAGAGGCCTCCACTGTGTTCTCCAAACTGAGTCACTACCCTCTCAGAGTGGAAGAGAGTGACCTGAAGGTCCTGGAGAGGTTTGTCATACTTATGTATGAAAGATCCAGCACTGCTGGCACTGTGGATGAGGCTAGACTTGATATGTTTGCCAGAAAACAAAGGGCATATGAGGCCATTCCACCAACCAGGGGAGCTCTCCTCCAACACACCAAGCGTGCTGCGTACCAGGCTGGTTGTGTGTGGGGGCAGGCCACCCAGTGTCAGCCACAGCCAGAGAACCCTGCTGAGTGGGGATGGCAAAAGTCTGGTGAAGCATGGCAAGTCCTCTGGACAACCAACTCGCCCTTAGCCAAGAGTTGCCAACAGCTTACCAAATGTGGATGCAAAGCAGGCTGTCGGGAAAGGTGCAAGTGCTACAAGCTGGGTCTTCCCTGCACAGCTCTGTGCACTTGCAAATGTGAAGTCTAGATAAATATTGCCCTCTCTTCAGTAGATAATCTAGCTTGAGCATCCAACGTGTCATGCTATGCCTACCTTCTTATCCTCGAATTTTTCAAAGGTGTAGGTTGAGAGACCTATACATAGATTGGTTGCGTTTAGTCCGTATTTCTCTTCTTTTCTTTTTATGGTTACAGTCTTAGACACAATGTTGTATGTGACCATACCATTACTATTTCAGTTGAAAATAGCATATTAGTTAAACTGTCTGATCACATGAATATACCATTAAATAAAAACAGTTGGTCTCTATGTCTGCTAGCGCTGTGGATAGAAAAAAAAACTTTTATGGCAACCATTTTGTACGCCATCTTGGTTACAATTCATTTAGTAAGGGTTTTCAATAAAATGTGTGGTATGGAACATTTTTATAACCTAAAAGTCGAGGTTTAAAAAAAAAAAACTGGCATATTCCATCCAATAGATGCTCCCAAACCAGTGAATCTCAACATAGATGGCGGCCATTTTGAAAAATAGCCGCCATCTTGGATTTTCAGGTGGCCAGCGCCCTTTTCTAAGAGAGCGTAGTCTTAGGAATGTTTGTGCCAAATTTCATGCTTGTTTCACTATCTGAACGATTTTTACAGCAATCTGCTGCACTATAATGGGGTCACATCCAGTCAAAAATCAGAACTGATTTATGCCCCTTTTCCTCTCGCCTCGTCTCTCAAGATTTAGTAAAAGAGGTCTCTTCATCCTTGGCCCAGAAAACCACGCAAGATCTGATATCTAAAACAGCAAGAAAAGTCCTACCAACGACTTTCATCGCTAAAAACAGTAAGGCTGAGGCTCCTGTGTTTCAGGTGTCTCAGCCCTTTCGTGGTCGGCCCTCCGGTAGAGGTTCCTCTACGGCGGGTAGGAGAACGACAACGAGAAGAGGCTCTAGACAGGGAAGAAGCAGAACCTGCCTTTCTTCTCCTGTAGACAGCGGTAGGAGCCACACTGTCCAGCTTCTGGCAAGTGTGGGAGAAAGAGGAATGGACCTGTAGTCCATTCAGTTACTCTAAGAGGGGTACAAGATCCCTTTCCTGAGGAGACCCCCTCTAGCAGCAAGACCAATAGACCTTTCTGCCAAATGCAACGACAGAACCAAGGCAAAGGCTCTACAGCAACAAGTGTCTATGATGTTGCAAAAGGAGGCCATAGAGAGATTTCAAGATCCGAAATCCCCAGGATTCTACAATCGGTTTTTCCTGATCCCCAAATGCTCGGGGGGTTAGAGACCGGTGCTAGACGTGAGTGCACTCAACTTTTTTGTGCAGAAAACAAAGTTTGCTATGAAAACAACAAAATCTGTTCTAGCAGCGGTCAGACAGCACGACTGGATGGCCTCACTGGACCTCCAGGATGCGTGCTTTCACATCCCCTTGCACCCGAACTCCAAGAATTTTCTGAAGTTCGTCCACCGGAAAGGTTTTCCAGTTTCGGGATCTCTGTTTCGGCCTAAGCAGACAGGGCTGGCATCTGGCGCCGGAGTCGAGACCTCTCAAGAGCAAGTTACCCCCTATTGAGGGACGTCATGATAAGACTTCACAGGCTCCAGGTTGTAGCCACTGGAGCAGCTCGGAGCTCTTCCCTTCCAGCTCCAAGGGTAGCTCTCCTACTAGGAGCAAACGTAGACAGTCCTGTTCAATCAGGATACCAGGCAGCAAGAGCGTGGTGGACACTGTGCTGCCTTCCGTACATCCTCCTCTTCCTCCTTCAGATTGGTACTCGTCTGCTGAACCCTCTCCACGATCCATTATTGACGATGAGGAGGAAATAATTCCCGTAGTTGAGGCTTCCCCAGCCTGTCCCCAGCAGCAGGAAGCCCCACATATAGCTTTACTGCAAAATATGCAGCAGACTTTGTCTTCTCTGGTGCAAGCGTGACAACCAGGCAGAGAGAAGAAGGATAACAGACGTCCAACTAAAGCTTCTAGACGTCCAGAGGTTCAAGACGCTGAACGTAGTGAAAATGAAACTCTAGACACGGGATGCACTGGCGTCAAGCATCTAGGAGTGAAACACCATGACGACAAGCGTCAAGGAACTGGACCCCAAGACGTCAAGCGTCAAGGCATTGGACGTCAGGCTTCAAGATATTGGAAGCCAAGACGTGGAGGTAGCTCAGGACGCAAGATGCACTGGCATCAAGCGTCTAGCACAGTTTTTCACAAGGATGATTGCCAATGTAGCATGTTTTTTCTTCACACGAGAAACATCAGAATCTCCTTGTACTTAGACGACTGGCTCCTCAGAGCTCCTTCCCGCACACGCTGCCTGGAGGATCTTCAGACCACGATTCAGGTATAGAAGGAATTAGGTCTACTGATAAACAGAGAGAAATCTCAGCTGATCTCATCCCAAGAGGTTCTGTACCTTAGGATGAAGATTCAGAGTCAGGATTTTCGGGCTTTTCCTTCTGTTGCAAGAACGGGACAAGCCTTTAGAAATTTTAGGACTTTCTAAAGAGAAAGACATGCTCGGCGAGGGAATGGATGAGTCGGCTGGGGACCCTTTCCTCGCTAGAACAGTTTGTCTCCTTTGGAAGATTGAATCTATACCCGTTACAGTTTCATCTAAATCAGAACTGGGACAAGGAAATAGAACTGGAGACCAAGTGCATCCCCATTTCGGAACCAATAAGGCCGTATTTACAGTGGTGGAACGACCCCGTCAAGCTCCAGAAGGGCTTTTCTCTACATTAGAGGAACCCAGACCTAGTGTTGTTATCCGACGCGTCGGACTCAGTATGGGGAGCAACGCTAGGGAAATAACAAGTCTCGGGCTCCTGGACCAGAGAGCAGGAGAAGTTAAACATCAACCAGAAGGAACTAACTGCAATCCTTCTAGCTCTCAGGGAGTTCAAACACATAGTGGAGAACAGAGAGGTGCAGGTCAATGCCGACAACACGACAGCGTTGGCCTACATCAGCAAACAAGGGGGCACTCATTCCAGGTCTCTATACGAGACAACAAGTGAACTTCTTCTCTGGGCATAGGAGAAGAATGTCAAACTAGTAACCCGCTTTATCCAAGGGGAGAAAAATGTGAGGGCGGACATTCTGAGCAGGAAAAAATCAAGTCCTCTCAACAGAATGGACGCTACATCAGGACGTGTGCAGTAGCATGTGGCGACTTTGGGGACGTCCATGCATAGATCTCTTCGCCACAGCACAAACGAAGAGGCTGGAAACTTACTGCTCTCCCGTACCAGATCCCGAGGCAACATACATAGACGCGTTCCTGGTGGACTGGTCCAACTTGGACGTGTATGCATTTCCCTCTTTCAAGATAATACACAGGGTACTGCAAAAAATTTGTTTCACACGAGGGGACCAGATTGATCATTGTGGCCTTTTACTGGCCGACAAGAGGTTGGTTCACAGAGGTCCTGGAATGGATGGTGGACATCCCGAGGAGCCTACCTCAGAGAGTAGGTCTACTCAAACAACCCCACTTGGAAAGATATCACCAAAACCTCCAAGCGCTACAGTAACTGCCTTCAGACTATCGAAAAACTCACAAGAGCTAGAGGTTTTTTCGAAAGAGGCAGCTGGCGCTATCGAAAGAGAGATATCGCAGGTGAGGAGTTAGAGAGAGTCCTGTGTCCGGTAAGAGCTCTTGAGATCTTACCTGCAAAGGACGAAAGATTTACGAGGCAAGTCAGAGGCGCTTTGGTGTTCAGTTCAGAAGCCCTCTCTACCAACGTCAATAAATGCGTTATCCTTTTTCATAACGCAGTTGATAAGGGAAGCTCATTCAGAATGTAGTGAGGCGGACCTCAAGCTTCTAAAGGTTAAAACCCATGAGGTCAGGGCAATTGCAACCTCTGTAGCCTTTAGACAGAATAGGTCCCTATAAAGTATCATGGACTCTACCTTCTGGAGAAGCAAGTCAGTGTTTGCCTCACACTACTTGAAGCAAGTACAGACGCTTTATGACGACTGCTATATGCTGGGACCATTTATAGCAGCTAACTCAGTAGTGGGAGAAGGGACTACCCCTGCAATCCCATAAAACAATACCCTTTGTTCTTGCCTTGGAATGGTTGAAATTTTATGGTTGTTTGTGAAGATTGGACGCAGTCTTCCACAATCATTGATTTTAGTCAGGTGATCATTTTGTTCCTTGGTGGCGCCCGGAACAAGGATATTATAGGTTGTCTGTCACATAGAGGTTGGTACACCGGTTGGCAGCTCCTAGAGGTCTTCAGCCCCCTGGGTGGACCGCTGGACCTCTTAAGGAAAGCAGACATAATGAGGGGGAGTTCATTGAAGTCAGCTTCCTTAATCCAGGTAAGGACCTTAAGTTGGTTTATTAACCCTTAAGCAAATTCCAACGATGTTGGCTGTCTCTGACCCTCCACCAAAGGTGTCAATCAGCTATATATATAATAACTACCAGGTAAGTCAGATGTTTAAAAATTATATTTTCATAATAAAATAAATTTTTGAACATTCTTACCTGGTAGTTATATATAATTAAATTCCCACCCTCCTCCCCTCTAGAGACTAGGGGCATGGAAGATCTGAGGAATAGTTGGAATGGTTCCAGGTACCTGGGGTAGAGGGCGCACAGGTGGTGCACCTGACTACCGATCGGCGATTGCCGCGAGTTTTTGAAATTCTGCCGTGACGTCAGGGACTTAAGCTATATATATAACTACCAGGTAAGTATGTTCAAAAATTTATTTTATTATGAAAATATCATTTTCACTACCACCAAACAACATCGCAAGGATATTCTCACTTCTCATGCCTACTGGCTTCTCAAACCCCTCAAAATCAAATGACCCATCTCGGGTACTCTCCGCAAACAACTCAGTAACTGTACCTTTACTCTTTCTACACCTCTTTTTAGGCTTCCTCTTATGTTCCACCAACACTAGCTGTTTATCTCCCCAATTTATATCTTCCTCTATTTCTTCACTTTCTCTCCCTTAATAACTTCCTAATGGGATGCTCTATTATGTATTTAGGTGGCTCTCTCCATCTTCTCAGCTGATTATAATGTGCTCGTATTCCCCTTACATTTCCTATTCATTCCTGTCTTCTAGCACTTAAATCAGTCCATTAGACCAAACTGTTTTCACTACATACGGACCTTCATACTTCTCACTCGTCTTACTCGCGGTCAATCTTCCCTTCTCAACCACTTCCTTCAACACCCTATTATCACCCACTCTGAAACTCTCAAACCTTTCATTTGCCTGCCTCCACACATCCTGCTCGTCTTCATTCAAATCCAACCTCGCTCTCACATACCTCTCATAATTCATTGCATATTCACTCGGAGGTATGCCAGTGCTTTTATGTACGCTACCACTCTTCCTAACAACAAATCCCATTCATTCTCTCTATCAGTCAACATCCGCAACATCTCGCTCAGAGTCCTTATGGTTTGTTCCGCCAACCCATTCGCACTCGGCATGTATGGAGTTGTTACTACATGCTCGATACCCCACTCTTTCAACATTTGCTCAAATGGTCTACCAACAAACTCTGGCCCATTATCACTCAACATCTTGCCGGCTTTCTCACACACGCAGGCAACAAGACCATACTGACCACTCTTGCAATTCTTGCTAGTTTTATTCTTCACAGCTGCACAACTTACAAACTTGCTCTTATGATCTACCACAACAACCACTCCTACGTTTCCTCTCGCAGTTATCGGCAAAGCCACACAATCAATCGCCACTAACTCAAATGGTTCTTTCATGCTCAACTCCAAAACAGGTGGGCTAGCATACACTCTCTGATACTTTCCCTTCTGACATTCTTCACATGTGATTGCCACATCCGTACACATCTTCCCCAAATACGGGGAAAACATCCGCTCTTTCATGCACTCGATCAGCTTAAACTTCCCCATATGTCCCTATTTCTCATGGACTAAAATGCACATCCCTGCTGCTCCACTCATTGAGAACACTGTAACATACATCAACTCTCCCATCTTCTCTCTCGGAAAATACACCACTCCTTCACACAGCACAAATCTCTGAGCAAACCGCATCCATTTACTCAACAACAAAGGCCATCTTCTTCAGGTACTCCCTCTCTAATACACCTCCTCAACTCACTCACCACAAAACACTTCTGCTGCATCTCCTCAACGTCCTCCGCTGTCAACAATTCACTCTCACTCATGTCCAACTCCACTACATCCTCCTCCTCACTCAGACTTATCAGTCATTCCCACAAACCTGGCCAAATTCACTGCCTCACTTTGAATCTTCCCTATTACAACCTCATCTTTCAACAGAACTCCTGTCCCAACATCCACTACCAACCCATTCTTCCTCAAGAAATCTATCCCTTCCATACCAGAGGGCTCACCACAGTAAACCCCCTTCACACTTAGTTTCCCTGAGGTTGGGATCTGGTACAGCAGACTTCCTTCACATGACCCTCCATTCCACATCCTTCATGCTTACTCCGAGGGTTCTTACATGTTCTGGCAAAATGCCCACTCATTCCACAGGTTCCAAAACGACTTCCTTTTACCTCTGCTCTCCCTCCACTCTGGCATTCTCTCACTCGATGCCCTCTCTTTCCACAGCCGAAACACTTCAACTCTTTCGCTTGCAGGCAGTCCCTCAACAGATGCCCTCTCCTTCCACAGCCGAAACACTTCAACTCTTTCGCTTGCAGGCAGTCCCTCAACAGATGCTGTCTCTTTCCACAGCCGAAACACTCGCCATTGGCCCATCTGCAATCCGCTTTCACATGACCAGTCCTGCCACACCTGAAGCACCCCTTACTACTACTACTCACTCCCATCTGCCTTCCCCTCATATTCCATTCACTCTACCCACACTTCCACTTCTAAACCTCTCTTGGCTTCTGCTCCAGCTCCTTTCCCCATAACTCCCCACATTCACTCACACATTCTTTCTTCCTCTTTCTATCCAGTCTTTCCTACACTCCTCCAACAAGGCTCACATCACACTTAACTCCTCACTCACCAAAGCGTCCTTATATGTCCTTCCATTTACCACCTCAGACCCAGCATACATTTCCTTTGCTTCATCCTCATCTACTCTCATGTCTTGTAGGATCTCTAAAACATCCTCCCAGTCTAAGCGCTTTCCTGACCACCGCTTCCGATCTTTTTCCTTCTCATTTAAAATGACCCTAATCTTCTCAGGGATAGTGGCCAAGAACTTCTGCATGAGGTGTTTGTTTTCCTCAATTCCTTCCTCTCCAGACTTCCTTCCTTCTGGCCAACGCTTCCAGCCTATGAGCATACAAACCCACTTTCTCTCCAGCCTTCATCTTGGCCTCCTCAGACCTATCATCCTTCTTGTGCACAACACTTCCTTTCATCCTCTTCACCTGCTTAATTACTCTAGCCTTCACGGACTCATACCCTGGTTCACCCTCACACATACTCTTATAACACTTTCAGCTGCCCATCCAAGAACTCTCCCAGCAACTTCATCCACACATTTTCATTCTCTCCATACTTTTGCCTACAATACTTCTCATACTCATCGAAAAACTCATACACATCTCCTCCCTTCCCGATGTTAAACTTCTCTATGCGGGGAACCTCCCTCAGGGACATCGTTTTGGCCTCTTTCTCTTCTACCTCATTCAGACCTTCACTACTGCTACTGCTACTACCACTTTCATTCTTCTTCAATTCCTCTTTCTTCACACCTCTCCCCTTTCGTGTTCTCTTTTTGTTTCCTGTTATGTTCTTACCTTTCTCTTCCTCATCACTTTCACTCACCTCACTCATACTGTCCTCTACCATGGCAAGTATTCCCTTACTCTTACTTGACAACTCCTTTCCTTTCTTGAGGAATTTCTCCTTTGCACATTTTACCTCATCATTCTCACTTCCCTTCCCAATGTCAGGCCCACTCTTAGCCATTTCAGCCATCTTCTTCTCCATTGCCTCCAGTCTTGTGACCAATTTACTTTCCCTTACCTGGGCTTTCTCATCTATCGCCTCCATTCTTGTAACCAGTCTACTTCTGGACTTCCTCAAACTTATCCTGCAGGCTGACCATCATGCACATCAGCCTATCCAACCTCTGCGTCCAACCCTGCTCACCTTCACCTGACCCAACACCTTCCAAACCTGCTCCCTCTGCCATCTCCAATTCTGCACCCCACTCTTACTTTACTATCAAAGGCCCCACGTTGGGCGCCAAAATATTATGTAGTGGCTTTTTATAGTACACAATTGGGGCAGTATGATGGGAACAGTTTTGGAGGTTATTAAATGAAACACTGACTTTCCTTAACCTGATTTATTTCCTTAATATTACACTGGCCTGAAGACCTTCAAACAGAACCTTATCCTAACTTAGCCTAACTTAATACAGTATGATAGTTCATCAGAACTTATCCTGTATTCCACCGTAATACTACAGAAACCAGCAAAATACTTCAGCTGCATACAGTACCAACCAAACAGTGTACAGTATATACAAAAGATTAAATTGGTAGTCTGGTGCAAAAATAATGACACATTTCTACAACAATTTGTCCTTTTCCATGAAGTCTCTCTTCATTTCACTATAACAAAAACATATTGGGCTCAAAACCACAAAAAAAAACTCAATAATTCATTTAAACTCTGCAAAATTACATAAATGCACGGGCTTCATGAAAAGAAGCACATGACCACTGCAAACAGAGCCCAAATTACAGTAGATGGTTCATGATCAAATCAACCACAATTGATTTGGAACGAGTAGATTATGTCCATCTAACTTTCCTCTATCCTTGGAAGTTCTTGGAAGTATCCTAACTTCTCAAGTCGCTTACACGCCGGGTTGAAGGGGAGCAAGCCACGCTACTCCGACACATTCAGCAAACTGCAAGTAAAAAAAAGAAAAAACAGACTTGCCTAGTGTACTCCTTCCTGACTTACAAAACAAAACAAAAAAAAAGTAAAACGACGACTAATTAAACAATCATACACCAACAACACATTCATACAATCATACACCAACAACATACACACACACAAACTTAATAAGGAAACAAAAAAAAATCAAACAAAAATAGAAAAAAACATCACAACAAACAAAACGGAACAAATAATTCATACAAACGTCTTTCAACATACAAACCCAAACATAGCTTACCACAAGTCCCAGGTGAGGTGGACCACCAGTCAGTCCAGAAGCTTACTCAGAATCCTCCCACCAAAAAGTAAGTCTCCATATGTAAAGACTGAGGGTTTTTATTCGTGGAGGAACAAATAACAAATTTTCAAGTAATATGCATTTTTCCTGACATACAAACCTGAGGTCTCTACATATACTGCCCACCTCATGCCACCCCTCATTTTGATGCCTGGGCCAGAAAGTAAGTGAATACATTGCTGGACAGAAGGGCGGGCCCCCCCACCCCACTACTTGTAGTTAACTACCTAACAACCTTGTTAAGAACTGAATGGCTGGCTTCCAGCTGCACTGAAGGTATTTCCATATGTAAAGACCTCAGGTTTGTATGTTAGGAAAAATGCAAATTACTGTACTTTAAAAATTTATCATGTTTTGGTTTTGTAGTCCATTGTAACTAAACGTAGAATGCTACTCATGTCTCTTCTACAGATTTATGTACTATAAGACATTGCAGAATTATTGTACTTTCTTTTTTAAGTGGTGTATATGTAAACCACTGCAAATAAAGCTTTAAACTAGTTCTGCAATACATTTTTATTTTGTAATGGTTACGTGAAAGTGGCAAATTTTAAAATGACATATTTTTAGCTCATATTAATGTGGAAGTACCCAGAACATTAACAGTACTAAAATTCAACCTGTACAGAACTTGTGTTTGCAGGTTCATACAGGGACACAGAAGACAGGAATGGGAAAAATGACATTTTTTCATGCATGTTTTGCCCTGCATTAATCTAATATTTGCATTGAATCTGCAAGAGATTAGTGTACAATATCATTGATACTGTGTTGTGTATAGAAAACTTTTGTATGCTAATGGAGACCACATCTCTCTGCCACAGATAACCTGCATTGTTACGGATAATCACTGGTAATCTGCGAAGAAACGTGTTTTCTTCAGTATTGTGCTAATTTCTCTCAATGACATACTCTAGGTAGGTGATATGAAAGTGAAGTAGTAATTGTAGTAAGTGAGAATGTTCATAAATTATATGTAGTGTTAAATATAAGCTATATTGAATCTTTAGTCACTTACTGACACAAAGACATTGTTCAAAACCCAGTCTGTGAGTTATTCATGATGCACTGAATGACATTTTTGGCAGTTTTCAGCTCGTTACTTTGAGCCTTTGTTTTAAATGTTAACATACCACAAAGTACAAATAACCTGATTTAAAATGACACCAGAATGAGTGTTGTACTTTGATTAGTAATTTCCCAGACTGTGTGTGAAGTATAATATTGCCTTTCACAGATGTAGCTCTTGGGTAGATGGGGCCTGCCAAGGCTTAGTAACTGGTAGAGTTAAATGGGGCCAGGGTCTGCTAAAACCTAGTCTTCTACATTTGAAATTTTGTGTTAACATTTTCCTTAGGCATCATTTTATACTTCCATAGAGGCCTTATTTTGTCCATGTCATAAAGTGTCTAGGTATTGGTCTTGGTGTCAGCAACTAATGAGTGGCAAATCAAAATGCTGAAAAAATTGATAAGGCTTAAGGTGTTTGTGTCATTTGAGTTCTCTGTGAATTGGAATATGGTGGAGGCCTTCATTTATGGTTTTTCTCCATGACAGCAAAGAGCCTTCTTGCTGGTCCCTCTTCTCCTTTGGCCGTTTATGCTATTTTTTCTCCACTGCTTCTTAATTCTTTTGTAGACCATCAAGATTTTTAGATCACATTCTGTTTTTCACCTACTGCGCAGCATGTATCTCCTTCTCTACTTCATCCTTGAATTGATCCTCTCATGCACCTGCCATGAATCTTAGGTTCTCAGACCTTTACAAAATAACCTCCATTTTCTTTGAAAGGACCCATGTCTCCAATGCAGAAATGAGACCTGAAGGATGCGAACTTTCAAATACCCATCCACCAGTCCTCTCGCAACTACCTCCCCTTTACCCCTGGGGAGACTGTGTTCCAATTCAAGGCACTTTGTTTTGGGCTCTCATCCGCTCCCCAGGTGTTCACCTGATTGTTCACCTTTGTCTCAGCTTGGGCCCAGTCACACAAGATACGTCTTCTGAGGTATCTCGATAATTCGCTAGTCCCGGTGAGCTGAACTTCAGTGTGAAGCCATGAGCATCGTCTGTACGCCCCTCTCCCCAACAAAGCCAGATGCGGTCAAACTTACTCCGTTTTCACGGCAGAACATGGCATCATGATTCCTGCACGCAGGCGTGCACTTTTGCTTGGCGCGCATCTCAGATGATGCTATCGAATCCCAGAAGAGGTGTTCAGCAGAATCTCCCCCTGTCTTGATGCGCAGCTGGACAAGGTCACATACGCGGCTTTGAAGGATAAACTCATCCAAACGTACTCCATGCCTGTGACTGAGGGAGTGCAGCGTGCACTCGACCTATTATCCCAGCCCCTTGGAGAAGTGCTTGGTGATGGCATGTGAGTGAGGGGAATTCTCTTACTCACTCTTCGTAACCACCAGTTAACCCATTTCCAATTTGCGCAGAAAGATACTCCTTCATAAGAAGCTCTGGTTTGTAGGACTCTGAAAAAAATGTGTCATATTTGAGGAAATGTAGCAGCACATTTAACCTTCCAAGACTGTCATCAGTGTTGCTGGTCTTAACAGCTGCTCATGTATTGTATCTGCAGTAACAATCAGTGAAACTAATTTGAAAACTTTCATCTCTCTTGAAATTATTAGTCAGTTCATCATTACTATGTTTTCTTCTTATTGTCTACTGCATCTGTGGATAATATGGTCTTACGTATAACTGGATCACATGTAATTAAGCATTTACTGTACTGTATACCCTTCCTGCTGTTACCCCACAAAATTCTTATGCTGGTCTTGCATTTTCTATTCCTGGCCTTTGATTTGTTAATAAGGATATGTTCATAAATAATACTGTAATGTTAAGCCAAGACGGTTTAGAGATGTGAGAGGGAAGGAGTCAACATTAACTGTTATTCTATTGTTGTATTGTTGCCTCAGGAATGTTTCGATGCTGTGTCTGGACAACATTTGGTTAGATTGTATTAACCCTTAATGCCGAGCCTCTATTTACAAAAACGTCTCCCGTATGCCGGCGGCGTTCGGGAGTTAGCGACGAAGCGGAAAAAAAGTTTTTTTCAAAAAATCACAGCACGCTTAGTTTTTAAGATTAAGAGTTCATTTTTGGCTCCATTTTTTGTCATTGCCTGAAGTTTAGTATGCAACCATCAGAAATGAAAAAAATATCATTATCATATATAAATATTGAAATATATGACAGCGCAAAAAAAATTTTCATATATAATTTTATACAAATCGCGCTGTGAGCAAAACGATTAAAGCTAACGGGTTATTTTTTTTCTTTGTATTGTACACTAAATTGCGATGATTTTGGTATATAACAAATTGTAAAACGATCAAAGCAACACAGAGAAAATATCACAAAATGATGCATGAATTCGTAACGCGCGGACGTAAAAAAAGTTTTTTCAAAAATTCACCATAAATTGAAATATTGTGCTAGAGACTTCCCGTTTGTTGAAAAATGAAGCTAATTGATTGACTATTACTAGACTGTAAGTGTTTTAGCTTACAATTGCAGTTTTCGACCATTTCAGTCGAGTTAAAGTTGACCGAAGGTTGAATTTTTTCTATTTATCGTGATTTATATGAAAATATTTCAAAATTGATAAAAGCTACAACCATGAGTTATTTTCTGTTGTATTCTAAATGAAATTGCGCACATTTCCATATATAAAACTTTATGTAACGACTAATGTAAAATGGTGCAAACATTACGACAACGTGACGAAAGATTTTCTGGCGCGGACATAATGAAAAAGTTTTTTCAAAAATTCGCCATAAATCGAAATATTGTGCTAAAGACTTCCAATTTGTTGCAAAATGAAGGTAAATGATTGAATGTTACTAGAATGTAAGAGTTTTAGCTTACAATTGCGTTTTTGTACATGCAACTTACCCGTCAGATATATACTTAGCTATAGTCTCCGACGTTCCCGACAGAAATTCAAATTTCGCGGCACACGCGACAGGTAGGTCAGGTGATCTACCATACCCGCCGCTGGGTGGCGGGAATAGGAACCATTCCCGTTTTCTAATCAGATTTTCTCTGTCGCTGGTTCCGGCAACATCTGTTGTTGGTTCCTCCTGCTTTGATTTTCATTTTTCGCTTGCTGAGGATTATTTTGGACTGACCTTTGGTGACGTATTGGATCTTTGGCTTGGCATACGCTTTTGTGGATTGATTTGGATTTTGGCTTTGGTATTTTCTGTAAGAATGTCTGATCAGAGTGTTGCACCTGTGTTTCGTGTGTGTGTTAGGTCTGATTGTAAGGTGAGACTACCGAAAGCTTCGGTAGATCCTCATACTGTGTGTTCGAGGTGTAGGGAGAATGATTGCTCTATTGAGAACACGTGTGTTGAATGTGAGAATCTCACTGATCTGGAATGGAAGGCGTTGAACTCTTATGTACGCAAGTTGGAGAAGGACAGAGTTAGGAAGGCTTCTTCTAGAAGCTCAAGTAGGTCTCTTTCCAAGGAGGTAGATTTAGAACCTAACACTCTTCCAGATTCGCCTGTCACTCCAGTTGTTTCAGCTCCTTCACCCTTCGTCGAACCTGTGGATTCGTCGTCGGAGATGGCTGCAATGAAGGCTACGATCCGCAAGATGCAGTTGCAGATGCGTGCTTTGGAGGAAAAGAAAGTGAGAAGTGATAGTGATGTGTGTAGTGTCCCCAGTGTAGTGGAGGGGGCGTCTGACCGGCTCCGCATCGCTCCTAGGCCTAGACCTCTTCCAAACTCCCAGACCCAGTGGAGGAGGAATGTCGACAGCCGCAAGGGGGATGAAGAGCGCTCCCAACGGTCAGGCGTCCCTTCGGCAGCGCCTGTTGACGCGTCCCAGGCTGCCTTAGATCGCCGTAGAAAAGGGATCTTGAAGAAGTGTTTCTCGTCTTCTGCTTCTTCTTCACCTAAGCGTGGTTGGAGTTCGGCTGAGGAGTCGCGCCCTTTGAAGAGGACTTGGAAGGCTCCTAGAGGAGACACATTGGACTCTAGCCCTGAGTGCTTCCCTGAAGGTTCTCCTGTTGCAAAGAAGAGAACTCGAAGATCTCCCTCCTCTTCTTCTGGTGGTCAGGAGTCCACCAAGCAGATCCTGGTTGGCCTCCAGGCTCAGCTCGCTGCTCTTGCTGGCTCTTTATCAAAGAGCTCTTCTCGTCGGAAGGATGCCTCTCTTCCGATCAAGTCCTCCAAGAGACACTCTTCTCCCAGCAAGTCGTCTTCTGTGAAGCGTTTTTCTCCTGTTAAGCGCCCCTCCTGCAGCAGGCGCTCCTCTCCTTCCAGGCTCTCCTCTCCTGGTAGGCGCTCCTCTCCTTGCAGGCGCTCCTCTCCTTGCAGGCGCTCCTCTCCTGGTAGGCGCTCCTCTCCTGGTAGGCGCTCCTCTCCTGGTAGGCGCTCCTCTCCTTGTAGGCGCTCCTCTCCTTGTAGGCGCTTCTCTCCTAGGCGCTCTTCGTCGGCGGATAGCGCCTCTCCACCCAGGCGCTCGCGCCCTTGTCATCGTCGGTCTTCTCCTGTTGGAGATGCTTTCTCCCCAGTCAAACGCTCTGCTCATCAGTCTCGTTCTTCGCCTCGTAGAAGTTCCTCTCCAGCCTCCCTCTCTTCTGTTAGGCGCCCCTCTCCCAGCAAGGGCTCCTCTTATGTTAGAGCCTCTTCTGTCAGGCACCAGTCATCTAGCAGGCGCTTCTCTACGGATCGTCGTTCTCCAGTGGACAAAGGCTCCTCTCCTTCTAGGCGCTCTTCTTCTGGCAAGTGCCCTTCTACTACCAGACGTTCTCCTCCTCCTTCTGGCCTGGAGGCGTTATCGGAGGACGAATCCCCCAAGGATATCATCATTTCTGATTACAAGAGGTTGACAGCGTTACTGGTTCAGGAGTATGGAGATTCCCTCAAGCCTGCCTCTCCTCCTTCTCCTTGTTCCATGCTTTCGAGCACCAAGGCCTCGAAGTCTTCCTCTTTGGTTAAAATGCGTCCTACGATCTCGATGAAGAAAGCGCTTAAAGGTTTCGGAGAGTGGCTCTCTTCGAAGAAGGATGCCGGCAAGACTGTCTTCTCCTTGCCTCCCTCTAGGCTTTCGGGCAGAGCGGGAATGTGGTACGAGACTAAGGAACCGATGGGGTTAGCCCTCCCCTCTTCGGCTGGCTCAGACTTCTCTTCGCTTGTGGATTCTTCCAGAAGACTCTCCCTTAATTCGGCCAAGGCTTCTTGGGGACTTTGTGAATTGGATCATTTCCTCAAGGGCCTTTTCCGCGTGCTGGAAGTTTTTAACTTTATGGACTGGTCTCTAGGGGCCTTAGCTAAGAGGAGTCTTGAAGAGGACTCAGTCAGTATGGAGGACCTCAGCAGTGTGTTGTCTTGCTTGGACAAGGCTGTTAAGGACGGCTCTATGGAGATCGCTTCCCTGTTCGGCACTGGCCTGCTTAAGAAGAGGTCAGTCTTCAGTGCTTTCCTCTCCAAATCGGTTTCTCCTCTCCAGAGGTCTTCCCTCTTGTACGCTCCTCTGTCTAGCCATCTTTTCCCGCAAGAGACTGTGAAGGAGGTCTCTCGTTCTTTGTCTGAGAAAGCTTCTCAGGATCTGCTGGCCCAGTCGTCTAAGAGGATGAGACCTACTGCTCCCCTTGCTAAGAAGGAGAAGGCCCCCTTTCAGGAGCCCTTTCGAGGATCCAGGTCTATCAGGAGGCGTAGGCCTGAAAGAAGATCTAGACCTTCAGGACTCCCTACCAGGAAGTCCAAGTGAGAAGCAAGTCCTCCAGACTCCAGTAGGTGCCAGACTTCTGAAGTTCGCCGAAGCCTGGGCACAGAAGGGGGCGGACGAATGGTCCCTCTCTATCTTGAGGAAGGGTTACCTCATTCCCTTCATTTCGAAACCTCCCTTGACAACAACTCCGAGGGAGTTATCAGTGAGATACAAGGATCCTGTGCGGAGGCAAGCCCTTCTGCTAGCCGTCGAACAAATGCTAGAAAAGGCTGCCATAGAACCGGTACAAGATCTTCACTCCCCGGGATTTTACAACCGGCTTTTTCTAGTGCCAAAATCTTCGGGAGGGTGGAGACCGGTCTTGGATGTGAGCTCCCTGAACTCGTTCGTCATCAAGAAAAAGTTTTCTATGGAGACGACGTCCTCGGTTCTGTCGTCACTTCGTCAAGGAGATTGGATGGTGTCCCTGGACCTTCAGGATGCTTACTTCCACGTTCCCATCCATCCCTCCTCCAGGAAGTTCCTAAGGTTCATGGTAGGCGGCAGAACCTTTCAGTTCAGGGCTCTGTGCTTCGGACTTTCCACAGCTCCCCAAGTGTTCACGACCATTCTCAGGAATGTAGCTCACTGGTTGCATTTGGAGGGGGGTGAGGATTTCCTTGTATCTCGACGACTGGCTAATTCGGTCCAATTCGAAAAACCTTTGTCTGGAGGACCTTTCTCGTACTTTAAACCTGGTCCAGTCTCTAGGACTTCTTGTGAACCTCGAGAAGTCTCAGATGATTCCTCAGCAGGAAATTGTCTACCTGGGGATTCGGATGGATTCTCGGGGTTTTCGAGCGTTTCCCTCCCTGGAAAGAAGGGAATGCTGCCTTCAAAAGGTGACAGACTTTCTAGAGAAAGACAGATGTTCGGCGAGGGAATGGATGAGTCTGCTGGGGACCATTTCCTCGCTGGAACAGTTCGTTTCTCTAGGAAGGCTTCACCTACGACCTCTACAGTTCTTCCTGAAAGAATCTTGGGATCGGAAGTCCCAAGAGTTGTCGGACTCCTTTCAGATATCTTATCAAGTAAAGGAACATCTCCGTTGGTGGTTAGACCCCCAGAAACTGGGTCTAGGAATTCCTCTGCAACCGCCGAACCCTCGCCTAGTGTTGTTCTCAGACGCGTCGGAGTCGGGTTGGGGAGCAACACTAGGCTCGGAAGAAGTGTCAGGCACGTGGGACACAGATCAGAGGTCCTGGCACATCAACATGGAGGAGCTAGTAGCCATTCATCTAGCTCTCGCCCGATTCGAACTTCTGGTCAAGGGGTCAGTAGTTCTTGTCAATTCAGACAACACCACAGCCCTGGCTTATATCAGGAAGCAAGGAGGGACTCATTCCTTCTCCCTGTACGTCGCAGCAAGGAGCCTTCTGTTATGGGCGGGGGAGAGAAACATCGTTCTCCTCACCAGATTTGTTCAGGGAGAAAGGAATGTGAGAGCGGATCTGCTCAGCAGGAAAGACCAGGTTCTTCCCACGGAATGGTCTCTTCATCAAGAGGTTTGCGAAAGGCTGTGGTTCCTGTGGGGGAGACCTCATTTCGACCTCTTCGCCACCCATTGGAACAAGAGGTTGGAGAACTACTGCTCCCCAATCTCGGACCCCAGAGCAGTAGCAATAGACGGCCTTCTCCTAGATTGGGACGGTCTAGACGGCTATGCTTTTCCCCCGTTCAAGATTCTAGGGGAGGTGATAAGAAAGTTCGTTTCTTCAAAGGGCACCAAGCTCACCCTGATCGCTCCCTTTTGGCCATCCCGGGACTGGTTCACAGAGGTACTGGAATGGATGATAGACTTTCCCAGGTCGCTCCCTCTCAGGAGCGATCTTCTCAAACAGCCCCACTTCGACAGATATCACAAGAACCTTCCCGCTCTAAACCTAACTGCCTTCAGACTGTCGAAGGACTGGTTAGAGCGAAGGGATTTTCGCGCAAGGCTGCGAGGGCTATCGCCAGAGCCAGAAGATCTTCTACCTTGCGCCTCTACCAGTCGAAGTGGGAAGTCTTTAGGAGATGGTGTCGAACTAAGAAAGTGTCCTCTTCCAGTACCTCTGTAATGGAGATAGCGGATTTCCTTCTTTATCTAAGGGAGCAGTGTAACCTGGCGGTTTCCACCATCAAGGGATATAGGAGCATGCTGTCCTCAGTTTTTAGACACAGAGGTCTTAACATCTCCGATAATAAAGACCTTCTCGACCTTATAAGGTCTTTTGAGACTTCTAAAAACAAGTCCCCTAGACCTCCCTGCTGGAATTTGGACGTAGTCTTAAAATTTTTAATGTCTGATAAATTTGAGCCTCCTCGATCTGCCTCTTTCAGGGATTTAACCAGGAAATCGTTGTTTCTTTTCGCTCTTGCTTCTGCCAAAAGATTGAGCGAATTACAAGCTTTGGAAGGTTCTGTCGGCTTTAAGAAGGACTCTGCGATCTGCTCCTTTCAGCCTCTCTTCTTAGCGAAGAACGAGAACCCTTCAAAACCTTGGCCTAGGAGTTTTGAGGTCAAGGGACTCTCCGCTATTTCAGGACAGGAGCTAGAGCACACTCTCTGTCCAGTAAGAAGCCTTAGATATTATCTGGAGAAAAAGAAACAGCTCGGAGGTAACACTGAAAGTCTTTGGTGCTCTGTCAAGGATCCTTCAAGAGCAATTTCTAAGAACGCCCAGGCTTTCTTCATTAAGGATGTTATCAAGGAGGCTCATCTTTCCTGCAAAGACGAACATTTACAGCTCCTAAGAGTGAATGCTCATGAGGTGAGAGCCATAGCTACTTCTCTGGCTTTCCACAAGTCTTGGTCCCTCCAGTCTATTGTGGACTCTACGTACTGGAGATGTAACTCAGTGTTTGCTTATCATTATTTGAGAGATGTTCGTGTTACGTATGAGAAGTGCTTCTCTCTAGGAGCTTACGTATCCGCGGATTCGGTGCTGGGTCAAGGAGCTGAAGCTAATCCTTTTTAGTCTAGTTTTTTGGTGGTTGCTTTTAATGATTTGTTGTGTTTTTTATGGTCGGCTGGAAGAGAGTGTTGAGGGACTCTCTCTTTCATCTCGTATCACTAACAAGGTTAGGCTTGGTCAGGTGGTCGGGTTTGGTTGTTAGCTCCTTGTAGTTTTTATTACCTAGCTCTGTCATGTAAGAGGGATAGCCCCCATTGATATGATTCAGGTAGAGGGCTCTGTCTTGTAAGTGGGTTAATCCCCATTGACACGATCCATAACAGGCTCTGTCATGTAAGTGGGTCTTTCCCCATTGATATGATCCAGAAGGGCTGTCAGTCATAGGTCACTTCCTCGCTGAAGGTCTTGAGGCATGCAGACTCATAGACAGTATCCATGAAGTCTTCTGCCCAATCAGGTAAGAACCATGGTTTTTGTTTTTTCCTACAACATATGTTGTTTTCCCGTTTTTTAGTTTTTAGCTGTCTCTTGCCCTCCTCCAAGGGTGCCAATCAGCTAAGTATATATCTGACGGGTAAGTTGCATGTACAAAAATGATATTTTTATGATAAAGTTTTGTACATACTTACCCGGCAGATATATACGATTAATGGCCCTCCCAGCCTCCCCTCAGGAGACAGGTGGAAGAGAAAATCTGATTAGAAAACGGGAATGGTTCCTATTCCCGCCACCCAGCGGCGGGTATGGTAGATCACCTGACCTACCTGTCGCATGTGCCGCGAAATTTGAATTTCTGTCGGGAACGTCAGAGACTATAGCTAAGTATATATCTGCCGGGTAAGTATGTACAAAACTTTATTTTATCATAAAAATATCATTTTTTTACATTTCGGTCGAGTCAAAGTTGACCGAAGGTTGAAATTTTGGCAGTTATCGTGATTTATATGAAAATATTTCCAAACTGATAAAAGCTACAACCATGGGTTGTATTTTGTTGTATTTTACATGAAATTGCACACATTTTTATATATAAAACTTTATGTAACGAAAGAATTTCTGAAATTTTCGGCCGAGTTACTGCGCGGACGTAAGGAAAAAGTTTTTTCAAAAATTCACCATAAATCGAAATATTGTGCTAGAGACTTCCAGTTTGTTGCAAAATGAAGGTAAATGATTGAATATTACTAGAATATAAGAGTTTTAGCTTACAATTGCGTTTTTCGACCATTTTGGTCGAGTCAAAGTTGACCGAAGGTTGAAATTTTTTGTAGTCGACGTACAGTACGTCCACGTGGCACCCAACAGACAATTTTAGTCGACGTATGATACGTCCAGTCGGCGTTTAAGGGTTAATATTTGGATACTGGCAAATGCACACCTTGATAATTGACGTGAGACCTTTATAGGAACGTGAATTAAATTTTATTATTTTGCTGCAGTTGTGGCATTCTGTTTTCTAATTCTGTTGCATTCTTTGATTTCAGATTCTCCCTCAGAAGAGCCTTCCTTCCTTCGTCAGTTTTGAGCAGCATCAAGATTTTGGGAACGCTTGTGTGTTTGATGGTACTACATGCAACATTCCCAATAGCAATTCTTAAAGTGTAGGAAACAACGGTTAATGATTGCACTCCTGCTTTACAAATTACATCAGCAACAAGTAAAATCTGTTGTGAATATCAGATTCATACATCAGCAATGAAATCTGGTTGTAGTCCTTCAAGATATTGTACTTTATAACAGATTTATTGGATAATCATTTGTAAACAATTTTGTGTTAAGAGTTGTCAATTGAACACATTGTCTTTACAGAACAGAACTGGACAAAAGGCTAAAATGAATCCAGAACATTCTTTAGAATTTCCTTTGAAAAGTGAAACTGAAGGTGCATTATCACTACCTTCCATAAAACAAGAAAACAGCAACATGGCTGCCTTGAGTGAAACCAGTAATGATGACTCTTTGTCTCTGGATCCACTGATGGACATCAAAATAGAGCCAGAGGTATTCTGTGAGTCTAATGAAGATGAAGAATATTCATATGAAATGAATTCAGTAGTGAATGAAAAAGATCCGCTAACTTGCAAAAAGGAAGTAAAACAAGAAAGAAGGAATAGTCAGAATGGAGAGAAGCCCATCAGATCCACTGACTGTGAGAAAGCATTTTACAAGGAAATCGATCTTACAAGTTATATCACAAATCCTACCAGAGCGAAAGCATTCATGTGCAAGGAATGTGGGAAAGCATTTTCCAGGGAACCAGATCTTACACGTCATATGAGAAGTCATACTGGAGAGAAGCCATTCATGTGCAAGGAATGTGGGAAAGCATTTTCCCAGAAACGAGATCTTACAGTTCATATGAGAAGTCATACTGCAGAGAAGCCATTCATGTGCAATGAATGTGGGAAAGCATTTTCCTGGAAACTAAGTCTTACACGTCATATGAGAATTCATACTGGAGAGAAGCCATTCATGTGCAAGGAGTGTGGGAAAGCATTTTCCGATAAATCACATCTTACACATCATATTAGGATTCATACTGGAGAGAAGCCATTCATGTGCAAGGAATGTGGGAAAGCATTTCACAGTAAATCAGATCTTAAAGTTCATATGAGAATTCATACTGGAGAGAAGCCATTCATGTGCAAAGAATGTGGGAAAGCATTTTCCATGAAAACAAAACTTACAGTTCATATGAGAGTACATACTGGAGAGAAGCCATTCATGTGCAAGGAATGTGGGAAAGCATTTTCCAAGAAACACCATCTTACATATCATATGAGAATACACACTGGAGAGAAGCCATTCATGTGCAAGGAATGTGGGAAAGCATTTTCCATGAAACATCATCTTACATATCATATGAGAATACACACTGGAGAGAAGCCATTCAGGTGCAAGGAATGTGGGAAAGCATTTTCCAAGAAACACCATCTTACACGTCATATGAGAATACACACTGGAGAGAAGCCATTCATGTGCAAAGAATGTGGGAAAGCATTTTCCATGAAAACAATTCTTACAGTTCATATGAGAGTACATACTGGAGAGAAGCCATTCATGTGCAAAGAATGTGGGAAAGCATTTTCCATGAAAACAAATCTTACAGTTCATATGAGAGTACATACTGGAGAGAAGCCATTCAGGTGCAAGGAATGTGGGAAAGCATTTTCCATGAAACACCATCTTACATATCATATGAGAGTACTCACTGGAGAGAAGCCATTCATGTGCAAGGAATGTGGGAAAGCATTTTCCAAGAAACACCATCTTACAAGTCATATGAGAAGACACACTGAAGAGATGCCATTCATGTGCAAGGAATGTGGGAAAGCATTTTCCATGAAAACAATTCTTACAGTTCATATGAGAATACACACTGGAGAGAAGCCATTCATGTGCAAGGAATGTGGGAAAGCATTTTCCATGAAACACCATCTTACATATCATATGAGAATACACACTGGAGAGAAGCCATTCATGTGCAAGGAATGTGGGAAAGCATTTTCCAAGAAACACCATCTTACACGTCATATGAGAATACACACTGGAGAGAAGCCATTCATGTGCAAGGAATGTGGGAAAGCATTTTCCATGAAACACCATCTTACATATCATATGAGAATACACACTGGAGAGAAGCCATTCATGTGCAAGGAATGTGGGAAAGCATTTTCCATGAAAAGAATTCTTACAGTTCATATGAGAATACACACTGGAGAGAAGCCATTCATATGCAAGGAATGTGGGGAAGCGTTTTCCATGAAAGCAAATCTTACAGTTCATATGAGAGTACATACTGAAGAGAAGCCATTCATGTGCAAGGAATGTGGGAAAGCATTTTCCAAGAAACACCATCTTACATATCATAAGAGAGTACATACTGAAGAGAAGCCATTCATGTGCAAGGAATGTGGGAAAGCATTTTCCAAGAAACACCATCTTACACGTCATATGAGAATACACACTGGAGAGAAGCCATTCATGTGCAAAGAATGTGGGAAAGCATTTTCCATGAAACACCATCTTACATATCATATGAGAATACACACTGGAGAGAAGCCATTCATGTGCAAGGAATGTGGGAAAGCATTTTCCAAGAAACACCATCTTACACATCATATGAGAATACATACTGGAGAGAAGCCATTCATGTGTGAGGAATGTGAGACAGCATTTTCCCGGAAACCTCAACTTACAGTTCATATGAGAATTCATACTGGAGAAAATCCCACAGGGGTGTAGTCCCATCAGTGCACCTCATGTGGTGCAATTTAGGCATTACTTAAGTCTTTGCAGCGTTCCTTCAGCCCCTAGCTGCAGACCCTTTCTTCCTTCTAGTGTACCTCTGTTAATTTTCTCTTCCTTCCATCGTACTTTCCACCCTCTCCTAACAATTGATTCATAGTGCTTCAACTGCTTTGAGGTTTTCATCCTGTTACACATTTCAAACTTTTTTTTTTTTTACTGTTAATTCTGTTTTAGCTCTGAATGACCTCCTGAGTCCCATTGCTTGGCCTTTGCCCTAAATTCTATATTGTCTTCAATACAGGAGAGAAGCCATTCATGGGCAAGAAATGTGGGAAAGCGTTTTTCTATACAAGTGGTCTTACAAATCATATGAAAATTCATACAGAAGAGAAGCTGATCATGTGCAAGGATTGGGAAGCATTTTTTGGTTAAATTACCCTTGCAAGCCATATGAGAATTCATACTGGAAAGTATTTTCAAGGAAACATCATCTTACAAGACATAGATGAGCTATACTGGAGAAAAGCCTTATATGTGTAAGGAAATATGGGAATGTTCTTTCACTAAAATTACTCTTACAAGACATGAGAATTCATACTTGAAAGAAGCCATTCATGTGCAAGAATGTGGGAAAGCTTAACACAGGAAACCCTCAATTATCTGCTGTAATATATCCAAGACTCTTGTGGAGATTGGAAATTTGTGGATATGGTAAAAAAAACACTTCATGTATTTAAAATGTCAATTACTGTATGTGGAATGAATCTTACCTGCTGTTAAAGTTAGCTTACATCTTTGCGCCATTAGGTGCGATCGGCATACAAAAAAAAAAAAAAAAACGCTTGGCTAACCCTCTATGACTGTCTCTGTAATCACCCGTTTCCCACCAGATGGCGCTGGAATGTTTACGTTCCTGTCAGAATTCTTCATGTCATGTCCCTCTGCAGACAGTGTGAATCGGTGTTAGTAATAATTTTGATGATTTTTGGCTTATTTTCTCCTGTACGGTATTGTGCTTGTTTTCTGTTCATGCATTATGTCATCTACAACAAGCAGAGATGAAAGCATCAGGCTGTATAGGAAGGAGTTTGTGGAGACTTAATGTTTTGGTTGAGCATGGCCACATAAGCTGTATGTTAGCCTAGCTGTTGAGGCACGATATCCTTCTCCCCACACTCTTCACACAGAGAAGTTCAGAGTTGGGAGGGTAAATTGGACACTTGTTATGCAAGGAGGCCATGGAGCCATGGGCATTTCCAGCCTCAACCAGTTCGCTTGGCTAAACAATTGCCTCTCTGGCCACACTAACCCACCATCCTCATTCAGTGTGGTAGTCAGCTAACTTTAACAGTAGGTAAGGTTCATTGCAAATAATGATAATTTCCATGATGAAATCAATTATTTGGATTCTTACCTACTGTTAAAGAGGAAACCCACCCAGCCTCCCCACATCTTGGTGAGTGGTCATGAAGAATGCTGACAAGAGCCTAAACATTCCAACGCCACCTGAAGGGAAACAGGTGATGACAGAGACAGTCATAGAGGATTAGCCAAGCGTCATTTTTTAAAATTTTTGTATACCAATCACACCTAATGGTGCAAAGATATAAGCTAACTTTAACAGTAGGTAAGTACTGTATCCAAATAATTAATTATGTCACGAAAATTATAATTTTGTACCTTTTTTTTTTTGCCTGTTTTGTGACTACAGTACTGTACAGTATATGCTTATAAGCAGTACAGAATACTCTACAATACTCTACTGTACACATAATGAAAACCAAACTGTACAATACTGTTTACTGAACAAATGTATAAAAAAATTACCATTGAAATTCTCTCTCTCTCTCTCTCTCTCTCTCTCTCTCTCTCTCTCTCTCTCTCTCTCTCTCTCTCTCTCTCTCTCTCTCTCTCTCTCTCTCTCTCTCTCATATACCTGTTCGCACCGATGGAACTGTTCACATGAGCCAAACTTGAAAAACCTCTTTTTGTATCAAGAATAACCCTTGAGGAGAAAAGAGAAATGTGCAAATGCACAGCATCATGATGCATACATGTGTGTATATGCACATGCATATGCATACATGTATGTCAACACATGCTTATTTGATATCGAAAGTAGCAACTACATTGTACTGCATTTTGTTACCTCCACATTAAAGATCTGGTAAACATTCCATTCAAATCTTATTAAAGATGTATTACAGCATTATTGTTATTTATATTTGGTGTGGCATAAAAAATGTTCTCCTTCCAAAACATCTGAAGCTTCTGGAGCTGAGGCTATCACATGTTGTTGGTTGAGACGACTTTTAATTCTGTATTGCACCATATTTACTGAAAACACTGATTGATGCAATGATATTTATTACATTCCATTAAAGGATATCAACTTTATCATGCACTGTATATTGAGTTCTTACTCTGAATGTGAGCAGTTTGTAGAAACAAGGTGACACAGGCTGAGTTCTCTAAGGTATGGAAACCAATCCTTGAGTGCTGGCAAAAGTGAGAGAGAGATGCAAGACTGCAATTGGCATTACCTTTGAAGGCTAAAAAGAAAGATTACATTTCACATTTGAACCTGTAGAGTGGAACTTCTTTGACATAGTCATGACACTCAGCCACTCAAAAGTAATGAAAGAAATGACGTGTAATGACATTTTTGCTTTTTAGCCAAGAACAGTCGTGAAAGCTCCCGAAGAGATAAAGCCTTGCCCAGCCCTCCCCACACAGCTCTCGTGGCCCTCCCACCCAGTAAGCACATGGTTGCAAAAGCTCCCATGCAGACGAGGGTCCTCCCCACTAAGCACCCCCCTACCCAGTGCTTACCCTAGCCTAACACCCTCACAATACCCCTTTCTCAGTGTGCTATATGGCTGTTAACAGCATTAATGGGGCATTTTTCTGCCCGCACAGTGTTGCCAACTATACAGGAGTCTTTTTATTCATTTTTATCATATACTGTATATATAAATATGTATATATATTGGAGTGCTCCATTCCGTGCAATGTGGATTAACGAGGGGTTACCTTCACGCCAGGATTGTGAGAAAGCATTTGGTACCCATAAAATTAATCTTAGGGCACATCCACACTGCAACTTATCTAATACATATCACAAACTGGTTGAAAACTAGTTAACAACAAGTAAAGAATGAATCTGGTAAATGCCAAACAATGAAATATACAGTAATTAAAAATCTATGCGACTTCCAGAAGCAATATGAGTTTGCAGGATAGTTCAATATAGTAGGAAGTCTCTCTTAGCAAAAAAAAAAAAAAAGAAAAAGGATTGAATGCCAGCCCTCACTAGATACAGGCAAAATATAACTGTCACCAAAAGGACCGTACACCATTACAACATAAGGTCCTTTCTTGGACATTTATTTCATAAGTCCTCACTTAGTCCCCAAGGTTTTTTTCGTACTGCTCGAAGATTGTGATTATTATTATACTGGTATTATTTGATACTTAAGTTTATGATTATTATTGACTATATTTGCTGCTTTATTGGTTTCCAGATATTTGTAGATTGCTTTGGTTAATTGGTTATACCTCGGATTGTCTGATGTTATCATTTATGCTCTCTGTATTACTTGTTGCTTAATGTAGCTTAAGTGTTGGTCTCCTTTATATTATGTTTGTTACTTTTTGCTGTGATGGTAAAGTTTATTTAAAGTAACTTCAATTTTGCTACATCTTCGGTATTTTTTGATAGACTCGTGGATTATGTTTGATGTGTGATATGATTTATTTAATTACTTTTGACCAAACTTGACTCATTTGTAAATATGTACATATCTTAATGTTAATAAAGTAGTATTAAGGTTATTTTGTTGGTTTTGTTGTTCCCCTTTCCCCGCGGTTGTCTCTCTCGGCTTCTGCCGGTCTTTCCAGTCCACTTCTCTGTAATTCATGATGGAACCTGATGAACCCAGGTTTGGTTCATAACAGTGGTCATGAGGATACTGAAAAATTCTCTCTCTCTCTCTCTCTCTCTCTTGGTACTGTAATGAAATACGAATTACAGTATGGTATTAAGCAAACTTTTAAATGAAATTAAAATGCTTTGGGAGGATGATTTTGTCATATTTTGGGCTTAAATTCTAGAAATAAGCATTTACTGTATGTATTAGCATTTTGTAGTGACCGTGCCTAACTTTCACGAATCTTGACCTTACAAGAGGGGTTCTGGAACCTAATCTCACTCAAGTTGGTGGTATTACTTTATATATATAGATATTTATATATATATTATATATATATATATATATATATATATATATATTATATATATATATATATATATATATATATATATATATATATATATATATATATAAAATGTATGTATATACTGTATATTAGTACGTGGGTCAGTTGGTTAGTTACGTTAACAATCTATTAATTGGAGTTTAAACTTACTGGAAAACTAGTTTCAACAAAAGTAGAATGAAAGGAAATGGATTATTTACAGGAGCTCAAAATATTAGTCCCGATCAGGACAGATACCTCGGTGCTAAATGAAGTGATCGCAACAGATTGAAAAAGCCTCTTCAATCACTTTTATAAAACAGCTGAATTCAGTGAAGATTGAACTGTGGCTTCTATTCACTGACGATGGATGCAGATTCTTCTCCAAGCAAGAGGCAGTTTCCAGGCTCAAGGTATAGACACACGTGGGGAAAAGAAGTATCCAGATAACAGTCTTGGACTGAAGAAGCTATCAGTAGTAACTAACTCATCACAAGGGATGAATCTTATATCAAGAATTGTACTTTTAACATCGTGGAGGGGAAGTGATGTGATTTCACTAGACAGCAATGAATGCACTTAATATATGACTTCATAAAGGGAATATGCTTTACTAGGGGTTCTTAGTTAGGGACTTTTTAAAAGATGAAAATTTGAACAAGAAATATGAGAGATTCAATTGAAGAGAAACAAAACTGGGAGTAATTGTCACAATCCGACTTACTGCTGGTTAAATAATGCAGTGATCGGTTGCAATAAGCCTCCTTGGTCCGCTTGGAATAACAATCGTCCCACGTGATGGAGACCAAGGGGGAGAAACAAAGAGTGCTCAGAGAAAGCACTGAGAACATCCGTTTGCTACGTCAGCTGAGCCGAGAGTCACCGATGTCCGGTTGTCTTGGGTCGCTTGAATCGTTCGAGGCTCCTTCCCCAACCGTACTTTGGACAACGGTTGTGGGTATCTTTTTGAAAATGACAAAGACTTACAGTATGTACTGTAGGTCAAAGAAAAGTGGGTTTTAAGGACAGTGTATCTAAGGTCTGGACTAACAAAACCGTATCCCCTCTATGAAGCTTGTGAATTTAAAATTAATTTACTATTCTACTAAGAGGCAAGGAAGAGAGGTTGAACAGCAGTATTTATAAGTATATATACTGTATATGTGTATATATATACATATATATATATATATATATATATATATATATATATATATATATATATATATATATATATATATATATATATATATGTGTATATATATATATATATATATATATATATATATATATATATATATATATATATATATATATATATATATATATATATATATATATATATGTATATCCAATACAGCACCAAGGAATGCGTGCTTGAGAATATCACTAAGTCCACGTCGGAAGGTGAGTGAAAACCGGGACTGAACAAGTACTTTCGTAGTTTATTCAACATTTTCAAGTTCACACTGAATACGAAAGAAGTTGACAGAGATTTATATACAAAAACAGAAAGGGGGCAGAGTTACAGTTTATTATTCTGGGCAGCATGTTCTTTAAACAAAAAAGACAGGGACAAAGGATCCAGGGGTAATCCAGGGTGGAGATTAACATTCCTGGTGGAAGGAGCTTCAGTGAAGACAGTCTCTAGCAGATTTTTCTTTTCCGATGGTCGTTGACCTTGTAGATAACCATTGACTTATCCCAGTTCATCCCATGGCCTGTCTTAAGCCAGTGATCCACAATGCCATTATTTGATAAGCCTCCTGAAATCGCATATTTGTTGTGGGAGCTTCTTACTTTTAGTGTCAGAGCCTATGGGCACACGTGCGTGTGAGTCAGCCATCGGACAAAACAAGATGACAGTGCATCCTGCTCTCTCTTTCTCTCTCTCTCTCCCGTGCGTCAGCGGCGATCGCTCGAAGGAACACATCTTCTACCATACAATATTCCTGTCTATTTCTCTCTAACCATTGTTGTCTCGATTCATGTACAATCACCACTACTTGCATTGCCATGCAAGCATTCCGATCATGTACTCATAATGTTCCAGTGAATCTTCTGTATGTATGTTTCTGTTTGTGAAGACACCAAATGTCTCGCCATTTTACACATATTAAGCTACTGCATTGTATTCATTAATCTGTCTCGAATCTCATGCAAATGTTCATATGTGGAATTTCCTGGCCCTTCCATTGATATATGTTTTATCATTGTATTATGTCTCACAATCACCATCTGTTTGTCTGTTGACAAGCACAGATGTCCGAAGCATAATCTCTGTTTTGTCTTGTGTGTGAGTAGAAACTATATTGCAGCTCACACCAGCCAATAACAACCATGAAGACTCTGGACATGGATTCAGTAAGGAACCAGCAATAAACTAGACAACACCCAGCCAGTATGTCACTCACTACCTTCCTTACATTAGTCTTTTTGATGTCTGACCAATATAGATCTTATTACATTCTTTGCAAGGAATACTGCAAACAACAGCGTTTGAAATGGGTGGGCTATTCTTAATTAGTTTGTTCCTCGAAATATTATTATATCTAAATACTAAGTTAATATCAACAGTTTTTAAAATGGGCACTGCAGGAATGAAATTAGGATGAAACGGTAAACAGAGAATATTCTTAAGTTCGTTGGATCGAAACATGGCGTTTTTGCTCTAGTTTTACAAAGTTCTAAAAAACATGAAGGGTAACATAATGAGTCCTATTTTATCGATAATTTTAAACTCCTCTTCCAAAAACTCAGGACTACAGATTCTAAGAGCTCTAAGATACATACGGGAAAATGTTGACACCTTAATTTGTTTAGCATGGTTAGAGTAAAAATGAATATATGACAAATTATTTGTGGGTTGCCTATATATAATTATGCTTTGAAACAAATATTGGTGTTATTTCTGATAACTAAGACACCCAAAGTCCAGGTTTTCACTCACCTTCTTACTGGTTTTGTGATATATATATATATATATATATATATATATATATATATATATATATATATATATATATATATATATATATATATATAGATAGATAGATAGATACGTACTCAGAATATGCCTTCAACATCCAATTGTCACCTGATATTGTAACCTTAATGTTTGGTGAATGTATGATGCAGATCAAAGCAATCATAAGGTAAATTCAGGAAACTCAAATAATAGGACCTTATTTATATTAAGATCACTGCTGCGCCCCCCCCACCCCCGCCTTCTACAGACATCAATGGACCCCTGCCAAAATAATGAAGACGTCAGCTCTGTGCTTCATCTTCAGGTGTCATTAGACTGACGCCAGAGACGAGATGCGAAGGGAGCCATTACCTCGTCTGTCTGTCTGTCTGTCTGTCCGGAGCCCAAAGACTTGAATCTCAGTCAGAGGGATCCATAAAGAAGCTGATGAGACCATTACGTTCTGCTTCCTATAAGTAATACATATAGATTGTGTCTATCAATGTAACATGTCAAAAGACATAGTTTTTAACCCATCTTCTTCTTCTTTGATTGCCTACAATAAGAGAACGATAGGTCACCCCAAGAATGCCTCATGCATTATATTATTTATCAATAAAATAACTCGAATTACAACAGAAATAATATGATTTAATTGTATTTATTACATTTTTATCAGTTCAACGTGTTACAATATTTTATTATTAACCGCTAAATAAGTAAAATAAGCTTCTGTATTTGCGATACACTTTTAAGGTACCACATCATATTAGCTACGGTAGAAAATAAGTATATCGCCAAAAATGCTTCATAAATTACATTTATAAGTAAAAAACTAAGTTTTATATTAAAATAATATCATAAAATTATATTTATTTCAGTCTGATAAATCTAAAATGTTATAAAACACAATTAATAACCCAAAAATGACTCAAATGAAGGACCTAATCGTCTTGGGTGGAAAGTGGTCGAGTGAGTGTCAACAAACAAATAAAGGTGTCGTCGAATAGATGTCCCGGAGATCAACAGAAATCAATCAATTTCGACCGGAAATATTGACTGAGTGATCGAATTGGAGGTCAACCGAGGTAAATCAATGATTGAGGTTGAATTCGTGAGTTAAAAATTGTGTGAAATTTGAGTTTCTGAGTTAAATATGGTTGAATGAAGAGAGGCATTGTCGGTCTCTTGACTCCTCCTAAGGAGACGATTGCCAATGTTCATTAACCCTTATTTAAAGCGTTAATTACGTTGTTTTCGTTGTTTTGTTTATTTATATAACGCTGCAGGTTAAATCAATGCCTGAAGTTAAATTCGTGATTTAGAAATTGCGTTAAATTTGAGGTTTTGAGGTGGGCTAAATGTGATTAAATTGAGTTAGGCATTCTCGTCTCTTGAAGGTCAAGGTCACAAAGGTCAGACCTTATTTAGGCCTTATTTGATCGATTTAAACCGTTTCTTCGTTTAGGCAATTTCTAGCCTTCTCAGGCCCTGTAGGCTAGGTTAGGCTCAGAGGTGTGGGGTAGGCTGTGGCTGCAATGGGGCTGTTAACAATTCTGTTATGATTTTTGGTCGTGATTTTGCTAATCACCCCCCTCCCACCCACCCACCCACCCCCCACTCCCGTCGGAGCGTTGCTCCTTCATTACAAGGAAATCAAAGATGCTTCATAGGGGATGCATCCTAACCTAACCTACCCTAAGACACCATGCCCAGACTTGCTAGGTAGTCCCCCCCTCCCCCGCATCCTTCCAGATGTAACATTCGAACTGAGCAGAACCTGCACACAACTACACCGCCGTCTCACCTGGAGTTTTTGGGCAACAGAAAAAGAAAGTTACATAAATAATGATGGAGGCTTTTAGTAGCCTATTCCTTACTGAACCTAAATGGCTTAAAACAACCTAAAGACTAAACGAAAATGGTTTTTAAATGAGGTTTATTTCCAGTGCACTTTTCCAGGAAACTTCTCTTTGTTCTGACACAAATACGAACCCTTGGTCCTTTACATATGGGGAATACTTTCGGCGGAGCTGAACTGGCCGCTAAAGGCTTGCAAGGCATGAATTGATATTACTACCAGCTGGGCATGCGGTTGGTAACAGTGGGAAGCCCACGGTATCAACCGCCCAGCTTCACGCGATCTCTGAAGCGGACGTTTGTTCTGTCACAATATACAGGTATTCCCCTACTTACGATGGGGTTAGGTTCCAAAAAACCTATCTTGTTCCGACACAATATACAAACATAAGGTCCTTTACATTAGGGATTACTTTCAGGCGTAGGCTGGAAATGGCTGTTAAACTCTTGAACAAGGTGGTTAGGCAGTAACTACCTCCAGGTAGGCGGGGATACCCGCCTGCCTGGATGTAAACATTCCAGTTTGCTTTCGGCCGTCAGCCATTGCTGACATGTTTTTCGTTCTCTCTGCCTGACTGTCGTTAAGCTCTTATTATCCCGGTGGGATCTTTCTGTATTTTTGTTTATATATGCGTGTGTTTGATATTTGTTAATACAAACCCACGATTTGTGATAACCTTGCGTAAGCCGTCGTTCCCTGCCTGTGTCTTGGGTTTGACGGCCAAGGGCATAACTGGAGTAACGTAACCAAGTGTAATGCTTCTCTGCAGCGGCCCTTTACGTAAATACTGAAGGCACCCCTGTACTTTCGCAGATATAGTTTGGGACGCAATATCTTCTCTCCCCTACATCCATCGGGACGTAAGAGTTAGTTCCCTTCTTGGGCTTCCGCCCTCCGTGTGTAAGGGGCATCACTAATTTCTTCCTACTTATGCTGAGTGTTACTCGCCGCCCGTGCTTAGAGATTTGTGGGGCCGAGTGGGAGGTTACGGGCGTCATCGGTAAGTTCCGCTTCCACAGCGTCCTTGATGGCCTCCCCTCCGTCCTTTTTTCTCTTCCTGTAGGTTCTTCCTTCTCTCTCCTTCGCCCTCTTCGCTCGCTCGTTGGATGAAGACGGGGGGGGGGGGGGGAGCGATTGAGCGACCTCACCTAGAGTACCTCCACCCGCTGCGTAGGGCTGTTCCCCTTGCAGCGGGAGGTGCCTCCCTCTACTAATCATCTTTGTTTTTCTTTCAGGTTGACAGTGAGCATCGCAGATGCAGCAGTAGTTGGCTGGATATATCAAGAATATCTTGCATGAAGCAGTCCCGACATTCATTCAGTGTTGCTTCGGGATCGACCACAATACCTGATTAGATGACATATTTCCACGTCGGGATTGCTCTGACTCTGTTCCCGCCGATGTAGATCTATCGCTGTCATTGCTGGTTTTCATGTATGCTGTTGCAATGCTTCCTGCGTATCTGTGGTCCATCTGCTCCTGCTGTTCCCTGTGTTATGCTCTTGTCAACTCGACAAGAGTCTCTGGGCTGCTCTCCTGGTCTCCTGCCGCAAGCGCCCTGATCGCTCCTGTCGCTGCTGGTGACTTTCAAATGACATTCTGTCCGTTGCAGTAGCTCCTGCCTTCTGAACCGCTAACGTAGCTCCTGCATCGGATGTCCTGATCATGCCCGCTTCTTCTCCTAGTGATCGTGCCCGGGGCCGCTTCCGTTGTGTTCCTGCCAGCTGCCCTGGAGGTTACGATGTCTGCCATCCTGTAGAAGATGTTGGCGTGAAGGGAAGGAAGTCGCCTTGTGGAAGTGACGTTCCTGGCTGTTGCATAGCTCCTGCTCTCCGAACCTTTGCCGTAGCTCCTGCATCGGCTGTCCTGATCATTCCTGCCGCTTCTGGCGGTCGTGCCCGGGGCCGCTTCCGTGCGTTCCTGCCAGCTGACCCAGAGGTTACGATGTCCGCCATCCTGTAGAAGATGTCGGTGTGAAGATGTAGGAAGTCGTCCTGTTGAGGAGATGTTCCTGGCCGTTGCAGTAGCTCCTGCCTTCCGAACCGCTGCCGTAGCTCCTGCATCGGCTGTCTTGATCATGCCTGCTGCTTCTCCTGGTGGTGGTGTCCTGGCTGCGTCCGTTGTGTTCCTGCCGGACTACCCTGGAGGTTATGATGTTTCGTGTCCACCATCCTGTAGATGATGTCGGAGTGGAGGTGAAGGAAGCCGCCCTGTGGAATTAGCCGCCGCCTTCTTCATCTTATCTTCAATTTCGTCTTCTGCTGCATCTTCCCTTCCTCTCCTGAGGTCCAAGGGGGTCCCAAGAATCAGACAGACCTCTGTCGGCCGAAGGAGAGGAATGCTACTTCTTCCCCTTGATGCCCTTGGACGTCTAGGGACTGCCTCCTTCCGAGGAGGCAGTGGGTCTTTCGTTGGCTCTTCCCGACCTTCAGGTTAGGAAACCGATTCGCATAGCGCTGGTTTTTGTGTTTCGGAAGCTGCGGCCGCAGACCTCAGTTTGTGATACCGTTCCCGAGTCTTAGAGGTTCCGCCTCTAAGATGGGGGCTGCTTCGGTTGCTCATTCGCGAGCCGCTCCGAGTGCTCGAGATTCTATGGAATATCGAGTATCCCGATCTAGCCTGGAGAGATTTTCCTGGGCCCAGTTCGGGAGCAGTGTTAGAGAAAGGGCCGAGGCGCCCAAGTGTCTCGGCTCCTCTTCCTGCCAGCACCGCAAGCGCTCCCCGAGTGTTTGCCAGTGCTCGGTCTGGTTCCCAGCCTGGTGTCTCGATCCTGTAGGTTCGAACATCAGAGGAAGCAGGGAAGAGATTCACTTTGGGAGTCCTGCGGGACTTCTAAGGGGGTGACTCTCTTCTGGGAGACAAGTTTCTCTCATTGGCTCTTCCGCCCTCGAGCGGAAACCAATTCGCATTCTCCTGTTGGATCTTGCGTTTCGGGGGCCGCGAGAGCGCGGCCTCTCGAGGCCACGCCCTCGTTGCCAGTCTTGGAAGTCTGCGTCTAAGACTGGTTCTGTGCTTGGCTCTTCGATCTATTAGGAAACAAGCAGCCGCTCCTGATTTTCGGAAGTCTCATGGGTAGCTCGAATTCTATGAATCACGAGCGCTCTCCTTACGAGAGGCATAGGACGAGAGAAAGTGCCGAGACACCCAGGTGTCTGGTTGCCGGGACACCCAGGTGTCGGGATGCCAAGACGCCCGGGTGTCTGGGTGCCGAGGCTCCACGTGTCTCGATACTGCCCGCCAGCTGCTTCGGTTGCTCGGGCGGGCTTAATTCTTGTGTCTCGAACTTTAGGGTTCGAGTATGCAAGATAGCAGACACAGAATTCCCCTTTGAACCTTCTTCTCGAGGGGCCTCGGCCTCGAAGGAGTTTATAGTTCGGGAAACTAGCAATAGTTCACAGCAGATGAGTCCGGCCTGCCCAGTTACAATTGTGTTCGCGCAATTGGCGCGGCTTGGCCCCCGGTCGCACTTACGAGACTGGCTCGGCTTGCCAGACTTGCTCGGCTCTGCTCGCCCCGCCTGCCTCCCAGTCCGCCGCATACCAACCAGCTGGATCGCGTTCTTGTGATCGGCTCGGCTCGGCTCGGCCCTACTCGTTTTTTTCCGATTCGGGTTCCCGGCTATGTTCGAGTGAATTTTTTTGCTTTTCCCAGGAAAGCGCTTTGCCACGGCACAAGTGCTCTTCTTTCCCTGTGTGGCAGTAATCTCCTTCGGTTCATTATCCTACTTATCTTACTGGCAGGACAGGTAGGGATACTCTTTTCTCCTCACCTGTTCTCTTCTTCTCTCAGTTGTTCCGAGAGGCGCGAGACGGACAGAGAGAACTCCGACGAAATTTTCTTTCGGAGTTCGGCTGCCTGGCGTGCTTTGGGTATCGATCCCCCGATTCTCTCGTAGTATAACCAGGTAGCCGAGGAGGGTTTCATGGGATCTGTCAAGGTCTCCCTCCAAGGGGAGATGTCCAGGAGTTTCACGCATCGGAAACAGCGAGGGTCTTCCTCTTCAAGTTACGATCGCCCCCGTGTTCTCGGAGAACTTCGCGCCGACGAATTGGCGAGAGGATCCCCGGGACAGGACCGCGGCTCCCTCAATGAATAACCTTCATCACTCGCAACCCTTGCAGTTTCCGAGGGGCCGAGAGCGTTCTCGACCTGATGAATTCTTTTCTTTGAAGGAGTTAATTCAGGTCGAGACACCAAGCTTCCACCCCTGCCTTGACAGAATATGAATTCTTCTTGCCTCGGAGGGTCTTGCCGATTGCAGTTTTTTGGGCAATTCTGGTGCTAAGAAAAAGGACTTTGTCCCAATTCGGATCTCCGATTTTGTAAGTCCCGAGTTGGCTCGACCCTTGGGAACGAACCCTTACTTGGTTCTGCCTTTCTCTTTCAGAGATTTGCCAGATACCCCGGTAACCAAGGTTCCCACCAGGGCACTGACTTGTCCTTTGGACAGTGGCCAAGAACTTTGGGTCTTAGTCATCTCAACTCGACCTTGAGTTCAAGCTAGCCCCCCTCAACTCCTTAGCTAAGAAGTCCTAGGCTTCAGAAGAAGATTGCAACTGCTGATGCCTGGACGAAATGATACTTATTGAGTCTGGAACTGGCAGCGACATTGCCGAGACCTGGGAATGGATTCCTTCAGGAGAAGTATCTATTTCACTTAGGTCTCGGCAATTCTTTCCATCGAACTTCCATCCCGCCACCTCTCCCGTGCTCCCGATTCGGGAAATGCCAGCCGGCTAGAGCTAATTGCCTCAGTACCCTGTCATCTTGCAGAAGCTTCCCCATGGTGGAGAATGGAAGTCTGCTTCCTTTCCTCTGTTCTTTCCTCTTCGATGTATGAGGAAAGAGTTAGGCTAATGCTTGATTGAAGGAACCTTCGAATATGCTTGCATATTCCCCTCACATCTTGTGTCTACTTACGGATTCACAGATTGAGGAATAGGCTCACACCGGTAAGACCTTGTCTTGAATTTGTGTGACCGAGACGATTAGTACCTTCTCATCACCGTCCTGGGCTCAGGGCAGCCTTTTGGCCGTCCGAGAATTCAGGATGGGTTTTGCGGCACTCACTGGTTTCGTTGAACAACAAAACCACAGTAGTGGCATTTATCGACAAACAAGAGGCAATTGTTTTTTCCTCCTGTTTCATCTCGACATTTGCAAGTACTCGAGTGTTGTTCTACTGCACACTCTGCAGCTCAATTAACCAGATGCATTCCTGGTGGGAATGTATTGGTAGGCAAGCCTGTCCTCGGGTTTGAGTGATCGGGACGGAACATGCTGCTCACTCTTTCTTCACGAAGATTCAGGCAGAGACTGCTCAATTGAGAAATCCCTACCGTCCTTCTGTTGCCTCCCTGCACACAAGTCAGTAGTTTTTTCTCGCTCCTTCATACCAGACCAGGGGCCGCTCTGTTGAGCCATGCTGTCTTTTGGTGAAAACTCGATATCGAAGTTTTTTCCCTCTGTATTTATCCGTTTCGCTAGGGGTTCACAAACATTGCTCACCTCGAGTTACAGACAAATACTTGAAAACTTCGCCTTCATCCGACCTGATTGCCGAGGCATTGAGAAGAATTCCACTTGACCCAACCTCCTGTGCAGCTACACAAGAAGCGGTTCTTGAGGCAGTACATCCCTGTGTGTTCAGGACTGGGAGGCTTTCCAGCTTTCCTTGCAAGCACAGGCTTTCTCGCCGAGCGGCAACGGATATAGTTGGATATCCCTTGAAGTCCTGTGCAACACTGTCCCAGGGACTTGATCTGTCTTCGCTGGTGGTGTCGTTGTCGGAACTTCTTGTCGGGTCAGAGTCGCTCGTCAAGTCTGGACTTCCTCGTCTTCTCCGCTGAGGGCTGCTTCTCTCCCTTTCATTTGTGAAGAATGTAGGCCCTTGCGACCTAGTCTTCTATCTGAAGTAGCCTTCATTTCCTCAGTCGAGAGTTAGCTATGGACGAGAAGCTTCTTCAGTCGTGCTCTCCCAGGGAACTGTTTCCTGGGTGGCATGTGACTCTTGTTTAGGGTTCCTGTCCGTGCTCTGCACATTCCTTAAGAGAGTCGTCGGATAGAGATATACCCTCTTAGGACCATCTCTCATGTTACCCTGGCCTTGGCGTGGAAGATGGAAGAACAGGTATGGGGATCATATCTCGGCTCCTTCTCGGATGTCGTAGGTGGGCTCCGAATCCATTGGCATCTACTGTCGGGTTTGAGTCCTTCTTGTTCCCCTCCTCCTTGGACTTTGTGTCGATGATCCAGATCATTCGTTACTTTGTCCTATTGGGAGCTGTGGTACTATCAGAAAGGCTCGACATTCCTAACCTAGATGTCGTCACATTTTCGCTAGTACTGTCTCTCCCAAGGAAGAAGTGTCTAAGGACACATCTTCCTCCTGACTTCGTGAAAGCGATCAAAGGAGGTACTTGGCAGCTGACGACGACGATACCAGTACCTTTCACCCGAGAGCTCACGAAGTCGATGGCTTGGTCCATCCCTCGCATTCCGGAAGTTTCTGTCGGTCTGGAAGCAAGACGTGGTCTCTTAGACCACACTCTTGTCTTCTTCCTTCGGTCTTGCCCACAGGCCCTTGGAACCCTTTTTCCTTGGCTCTGTGGTGGCTGCTCAACAAGTTGTGTGTCTTATCCAGCTCCTTCAAGAGGATGAGTAGCATCTCGCCTAAGGTGTTGGTTCTGGAAGTGAGAAGGATTTCGAGAGTGACTGGCCTCTCTTCCTCCTCCTTCCCCGTCCTCCAACTTCTCCTCCTTAGGGATGAGAAGGACTCGAACCAATAGCTGCTGGAGCTGGCACTGATGCTGTAAGACTACACATCGATTACCCGTTCTATTTTTCTTATAGAATCATAGGAGCAATTCCGCTCCTTCCTCTAGCAAGGGGAGAAAGGAGAGATTGGCAATAAGGGAACCCTATCTTTGCTTTTCCTTACTGCATCTAACTCTAGATCCTTCCAGCCTATTTCGTAGGAGTTACGTTTCCTCACTCATGCGAAAAGGTCCAGTATCTGACATTTGATCTTGCCCTTCCTACACTCCGACCAATATGTCAGAGGCACGGTACTCCTCCTCACTCTTTCGACCAGGAGGAGTAGCCCAGGTGTGTAGAACTCCAGTCAGTTCAGGAGACTCACTCAGATTCCTCCCTCCAACCAGTGAGTCTTCCTAATGTAAAGGACCGACGGTTTGTATATTGTGTTGGAACAAATAACAATTTCACTTATACAACTTACCCGGTAGTTACATATAGCTGTCGTCTTTGACGTCACGGCAGTATTCAAATTTCGCGCTAGCGCTATCGTTACAAAAGGTGATCCCTCTACCCCCGCCCTCTATCGGGGTATCGGGAACCGTCCCAAGAACACGTCATTAGTTTTTGCCGTGCCGAACCGGTAATACGGTTCTGCTGCTGGTAGTATTTCTCAACAATTCGAACTTCTAATTCCTTTTTTGGTGAAGTACTCGGTTTGTTGTTTTTTGCTGGCGCTAGTTATTGCTTGAGAGTTATTATTAGTTAGACTATTATGTCTGATTCTGGTTCTAGTGGTATCCGGTTTTGCAGCAAAGGCTGCAAAACCAGGCTTGTTAAGCTTAGTTTAGATCCGCACACTTCGTGCTTTTCATGCAGGGGGCAGAAATGTTCTGCTGATTTGACTTGTAACGAGTGTGAACTTCTAACTTTGTCTGACTGGAGTGCTTTGGGGAAGTACATGAAGAAGCTAGAAAGAGATAGGATTAGGAAGGCCTCTTCTAGGTCTTCGAGGTCAGGAGGTAGTCAAGAGGTTTTCGTAAATCCTATTATCCCTGCTCCCCCTGTAGTTCCTGTAGTTTTACCTACCCCGGACACCGTTTCTCCCAATCCTGATACCGTGTCAGTCCTTAATGCGTTTATGTCTTCCATGCAGAAAATGGGGGACAATTTGCAGCGGTTAGTAGACCGCAGTGATAATGCGAGTGTTGTGCCTTGTGTAAGTGTTGTGGAGGAGGTAGCTTCTCGGCCCATTCACGCTCCCAGGTCTAGGCCCCTGTCAGGCTCCCAGGTTCCAGGGAGAAGGCATGCCGAAAGCCGAAAGGAGGTGAGTGGGACCTGCTCCCGAGTAGTTGCCCCCTCAAGCAGTCCTGTTGCCGCTTCCCAGGCTGCTGGCCCTCACCACCGAAAAGGTGAGGAGCGGAGAGTGTCGAGTGGATCCAGTTGGAGTTCCTCCCCGCCTAGAGGTTGGCGTTTTCGCGACTCTTCTAGACCTTTGAAGAGGTCTCGTCTGCTTTCTCCATTGAAGATTCCTAAGAAGAAGGCTCTTCTGGAGGATCCTTCCCCCTCCTGTAGCTTTTGGGCAGAACCGGAGAGGCTTTCTTCGTCGGACTCGTCTCATTCGTTATCGGCGGATCCTCCCTATCAGACGATTACATCTGAGAGGCCTGCTCCTTTGGCGCCAGCGACTCCTGTGACTCCTGTTCCTGTGGCGCCTGCTCCAGCATTCGATGAACCTCAACAGCTTGTGATTGACGGAATTAATGCCCGTTTGGACTCGATTTTACAACTTTTGTCTAAAAATCAAGTCTCTTCTTTGGCTCCTCCTACGATGCCAGCGGCGCCCACCTCAACTCCTCGTTCTGTCGCCCCGGTAGCGCCGCCGCTTGCGCCTCCGTTGGCGCCACCTTTGGCTGCTGTGCCGATTGCGCCTCCTTTGGCGCCTCCTGTGATACCAGCGACGCCCGCCTCGACGACTATGTCTGCCGCTCCGGTAGCGCCGCCGCTTGCGCCTTCATTGGCGCCTCCTGTCGTTGTGGTACCGACGGCTCCGCCTTTGGCGCCACCTTCGGTTGCTGTATCAACTGCGCCTCCTTTGGCGCCTCCGATGGCTCCTCAACAGGCTCAAACTCTTTCGGTGACACAGCAAGAATATGTCACTAGCCTTCCAGCCCCCGCTCGTGTAACTCAAGTCTCAGTTCAAGGAGACTTGGATGAAGATGTTGTCCAGCTGGACTTATCCCCAATTTCTGACGAACTCCTCTCGGGCTTAGAGGAGCAGTGTAAGGAGGAGAAGTCTCCGCAACTCTCTTCCTACAAGAAGCTCTTGAAGTTCTTTATTGAGAACTTCCCTGATTCGTTCTCGCCTGCGGCTCCTCCGTCTCCTGGGTCCCAGTACAAGAGGGACAAGGCTTCTGTTTCTTCTTCGGACTTTACCAAACTTGTCCTGTCCGTCTCGGCGAAGAAAGGCCTTAAGAAGATGGATGCTTGGCTGGCCGAGAAGAGGGAAATTGGAAAGAACGTCTTCTGTCTTCCCCCTCCTCGTCGTTCCTTCCGTAACCGGAGTTGGTACGAGACTGGGGAAATGTTTTCCCTGGGTGTGGCTGCCTCCGCACAGGGGGACTTCTCCAGTCTCATGGATGCCAGTAGGAGGACCGCACTTAATTCTGCGAAGGTCTTCTTTACGTCCTCCGAACTGGATCAAGTTTTCAAGAGCGTATTTCGGACTCTTGAAATTGTGAGCTTCCTGGACTGGGCGATTGCGGCCTTAGCCAGGAAGATTAAGGATTTTAATCTTCCTTCCGAGCTCTTGGATGATGTGGTAGGAGTAGTGGATTGCATGGATAGGGGCATCTGCGACGGTGCAGTAGAACTGGCCTCTTTATTTACGACAGGGGTTCTCAAAAAGAGGCAACTTTGGTGCTCCTTCCTAGCAAAAGGTGTTTCTTCAAGCCAGAAGTCGGCTCTCTTGTTTTCTCCCTTAAACAAGGCTCATCTGTTTCCGCAAGAGTTGATTGCTGTAATTTCCCAGGCGTTAGCCCAGAAGTCAACCCAGGATCTTTTGTCGCAGTCTGCCAAGAAAGCGAAGAGACCTGTGCTTTCTACCGCTTCTGTGCGCGGTGTTTCGTCCCCCGCTTTCTCGTATGGACAGTATAAAGGAAGACCCTCTAGACGTGTTTTTGGCAGGGCCAGAGGAAAAGGCAAAGCCACGCCTAGAACCTCGACGGCCCCAGAGAAGAAATGAACCTTTTGTCCTCCATTCAGCTGTAGGAGCCAGACTGCAAAGGTTCTGGCAAGAGTGGCAACAGATCTCGGCAGACCCTTGGACGATCCAACTTTTAAAAGAAGGATATGCCATCCCCTTCCTTTCCAAACCTCCTTTAGTGGAGGCTCCAGTTTCTTTACAGGCGTACTCGCACAACTCCGCGAAACTAGACACCCTTCGCTCAGAAGTCCGAGCCATGCTGGAGAAGGAAGCGATAGAACTGCTTCATGCCCCTCTATCTCCAGGTTTCTACAATCGTCTGTTCCTGGTTACGAAAGCATCAGGGGGATGGAGACCCGTCCTGGACGTGAGTGCGTTGAATGTCTTCGTTCAGAAGACAAAATTCTCCATGGAGACAACTCAGTCGGTCTTGGCGTCTTTACATCAGGGGGATTGGATGGTTTCGATAGACCTCCAAGACGCTTATTTTCACGTCCCGATACACCCAGCTTCAAGGAAGTTCCTGAGGTTCGTCTTCGAGGGACAGGTTTATCAGTTCCGTTCCCTCTGCTTCGGTCTGTCGACAGCCCCGCAAGTTTTCACAAGGATCCTGTTGTCAGTAGCCAGACATCTTCACCTGGAAGGAATTCGAGTTTCCATGTACCTCGACGATTGGCTGCTCAAAGCTGCTTCGAGGGAGAGCTGTTTGGAGGACCTATCAAAGACTCTTCAATTAACGAAGTCTCTAGGCCTCATTATCAACGAGAAGAAGTCTTGCCTTACTCCCAGTCAGCAGATTGTCTATTTGGGAGTGAGTCTGGACTCTCAGACTTTTCAGGCTTTTCTGTCCAACCAACGGATAGCCTCATGCCTGCAGAAGATCGACGACTTTCTGCAGAGGAAGATTTGTTCCGCGAACGAATGGATGAGCCTCGTGGGAACCTTAACTTCAGTGGAGAAGTTTGTAAAACTGGGGCGCTTAAACCTGAGACCACTGCAGTTTTACCTGCAAGAGAAGTGGCCCAGGAAGCAGTTCCCGGACTCCTTCACATTCGCCATTTCGGAAAAGATAAAGGAGTGCCTCCGTTGGTGGAGGTCAGAAGGAAGGCTGTCACAAGGACTTCCTCTTCAGCTTCCGAACCCAGACCTAACTCTTTTTTCCGACGCCTCGGACAAGGGCTGGGGAGCGACTATGGGGACAAAAGAAGTTTCGGGCCAGTGGCAAAGAGAAGAGAGAAACTGGCATATCAATCGAAAGGAACTAAAAGCGGTTCACTTAGCCCTGTTAGCCTTTCAAAAAGAAGTGGAAGGCAAATGCGTCTTGGTCCAGGCGGACAACACGACCGCTCTGGCATACATTCGGAAACAGGGGGGCACTCACTCGTGGTCCCTCTACGAGACCGCGAGGGAGCTTCTAGTTTGGACGGAGGAGATCGGGACCAGACTAGTAACGAGATTCATTCAAGGGGAGAAAAATGTAGCAGCGGACCTTCTCAGCAGAAAGAACCAGGTCCTATCCAACGAGTGGACTTTACATCCCCTAGTTTGCGAGGAGCTTTGGAAGATATGGGGACGTCCGCTCATAGATCTCTTTGCAACCGACAAAACGACTCGGCTGCCCCTTTACTGCTCTCCAGTTCCAGACAACAAAGCGGTTTTCGTGGATGCAATGTTCATGGACTGGTCGGACCTGGACCTGTATGCCTTTCCCCTGTTCAAGATCCTGCGGCAAGTAATCTCGAAGTTCTCAAGCCATCGAAACGTAAGGATGACTCTGGTGGCTCCATTCTGGCCGTCCAGGGAGTGGTTCCCGGACCTTCTAAACCTACTGTCAGACTTTCCGAGACTTCTGCCAGAGAGACCAGATTTACTCAGACAGCCGCACTTTCAGAGGTTCCACCAAAACTTGTCCGCTCTTCATCTTGTCGCCTGCAGACTGTCAGGAGACTCATCAGAAAGAGAGGCTTTTCAAGAGAGGCTTCGGAAGCTATCGCGAAGCCAAGGAGAGAATCCTCCGACAATGTTTACCAGGTGAAGTGGACACAGTTTAGGTCCTGGTGTCGAAGAGAAGGCGTGTCTTCTTCTTCGACGTCTATAGCCCAGATGGCCGATTTTCTCTTGTTCCTCCACAGAGAGAAAAAGCTTGCTGTACCTACCATTAAAGGGTATAGAGCCATGTTAGCTTCGGTCTTTCGACATAGGGGTCTTGAAGTGTCTTTGAGTCAAGACCTTTCAGATCTGATTAGATCATTTAATACGTCAAAGAGAGACCAGAAGAGACCAGTGGCGTGGAATCTTGACGTAGTGCTGAGATGGTTACGGTCTCAGTCCTTTGAACCGATGGCGAACATCTCCTTGAAGGATCTCACGAAAAAGACTCTTTTTTTGGTAGCTCTGGCTACGGCCAGGAGAGTAAGTGAGCTACATGCGATTGACAAAAGAGTAGGCTTTGCTAAGGGGAAGGCAGTATGTATGTCTACTCTTGGTTTCTTAGCCAAGAACGAAGACCCGTCTAGACCTTGGCCAAGAGAGTTCGAAATTAAGGACCTTTCCCAATTGGTCGGTCCCGAAGAACCCGAAAGGTACCTCTGCCCTGTGAGAGCTCTCAAGTTCTACGTTCAGAGAACGAAGAAGCTCAGAGGTCCCAATGACCACCTCTGGTGCTCGGTTAGAGATCCTTCTAGGCCTCTCTCTAGGAATGCCCTTTCTTTCTTTTTGAGAAGCCTGATAAAAGAAGCTCATGAGCAGTGTGCTGACTCGGAGATGAGTATTCTTAAGGTAAAAGCGCACGAGATTAGAGCGGTTTCGACTTCTGTAGCCTTTAGCAGAAACTTATCTGTGAAGGACTTGGTTAAGTCCACCTTTTGGAGATGCAAGTCAGTGTTTGCATCGCATTATTTAGTGGACGTGCAAACTGTTTTCGAAGAGTGCAGTACGCTGGGGCCCTTTATTGCGACTGACACGGTGTTGGGGGAGGGTGAAAGGGAGCCCACTCCTTAACTAACATTTTCACCTTGGTGTTGGGGTTGTTGTTTTTTAAGGTTGCCTGGAGATACATGATGTGTTAGTATCTTCCAGTTTTTAATCTTTGGTATTGGTTTTATGGTAATGTTAGGTGATCCCTCGTTTTGTTGTTCGTTGTACTGCGCCCTGATCAAGGGCATCAGACTTGTCCGTACGCAGCCATGTTCTCTACGGCAGGTACTGTTTTTTATTGTGTCCGACACACGGATCCCTTATATCCTCTCGGCACAATATAAAGGCCAGCAGACTACAGAGGCAGTAACCACTGAGTCAGCTACCTTTAAAGGTAAGGAACCTATGTCTAACTTGTTGCAAGTAGATAATTCCAAGAATTTTATTAGCTGCCAGTGCCCCACCTCCTCAAGGTGCCAATCAGCTATATGTAACTACCGGGTAAGTTGTATAAGTGAAAATGAAATTTTTATGATAAAATAACGTTTCACTTATACTTACCCGGTAGTTACATAATCATAACCCTCCCTCCTCCCCTCACCTGGGCAGTTGGGCAAAAACTTATGACGTGTTCTTGGGACGGTTCCCGATACCCCGATAGAGGGCGGGGGTAGAGGGATCACCTTTTGTAACGATAGCGCTAGCGCGAAATTTGAATACTGCCGTGACGTCAAAGACGACAGCTATATGTAACTACCGGGTAAGTATAAGGGAAACGTTATTTTATCATAAAAATTTCATTTTTTAAAGTAAATTGTATTTTTCCTAACTATACAAACCCGAGGTCCTTTACACTTTATGCCCACCTCATGCCACCCCTCAATCTGAACCTGGACCGAAAGGCAAACTGGAATGTTTACATGCGGGCAGGGGGTATCCCTGCCTACCTGGCGGTAGTTACTGCCTAACCACCTTGCTCAAGAGTTTAACGGCCGTTTCCAGCCTACGCCTGAAAGTAATTCCTAATGTAAAGGACCTCGGGTTTGTATAGTTAGGAAAAATACAATTTACTTTAAAAATTGTCATTTTTTTACTTGCATGAATGTTGATAAATTTTCTAAACCCCCCTATCCCCAGCGTGTGTGTCCTGGGGTAGGAGGCAAGAAATGTAACACCTTTAGATCCAGCGTCGACACGGACCCACGCACTCTCTGCCCATCTTGCAGGGGATGTGTGTTCGCGAGACGCTCCTTGTAGTGAGTGTTGTTCTTGGTCTACTGAGCAATGGAAGAGGTTCGAAGGGAGGAGACACTACCGTCGTAAGCTAGCCAAGGAATCATCCGAGGGTAACACGCCCCCGATGACTCCAGTGGTGGCTAATGTGTCGGGTTCGTTTCTCCCTCCCTGCGAACTTCCCCTGCTTGCTTCCTCTCCCTCGGGTGAGGACTCCCTCTCCCCTTCCTCTTTCATTTTGTCGGGTGTGGAAGGGTGTGGGTGGGCGGTTGATCAGGACATCCTCTCTGGGGTCTCTTCTCGTTCTGGGGAGGAGTTTTTTCCCCCAGAATGAGCAGAGACTTCCCAGCCTAACCCGACTTTTTCCTCAGGTTTTGGGTTGGATAGCCAGGCATCAGACCTATCCCTGGCCTGGCTGCACTTGGGTCTACCTGGCGTTCCGTCACTGGAGGGCGTGGTATCGCATCTGTCTGGCGCTCCAGTGACAACACATGCAGCAACCACGATCTGTTACCATGTCGGGATTTGCTAAGCTACCCGTGTCGGTGGCTTCTCACCTGAACACCCAGGTTTCGGCTGCCCCTGCCGTTCACCATTCAGTACCGCTGCCTCCTGGGTTCCTGGCCCCGCTCTCACGACCGGGGCCTTCCTACATGGTTACGTCAACAGTGCCGTATGTGACTGTTCCTGCCCCTGTTGCTGACCCTGGCTCTATGATGACAATGATTCCGGCTCCTCGCTTCCCTGTCTCCCAGCCCGGCACATCGTTTGACTTGCTCCCCATCCCTTCGGCTCTGGCTCGGCCTGGCCTGGCTGCTCGCACGCCACCTGTGCCTTCATTCCTGGTCCCGCCTCTGTATGTTCCTGGCTGCCGTGCGGATGTTCCCAAACCGGTAACTGCTGGCCTGAGCACCGCGTACGCTGCCTGGTTTGCGCCTGCTGCTGTGGCCCCCCTGGCTGTTCCTGCTTTGTCGGCTGTGCCTGCATGGTTTGGGGACTTAACCACAATCCTGAGGAAGATGATGAAGAGGAAGTCAAAGAAGAGATCAAGACAGGTGTCATCATCTTCGTCTTCGTCATCATCATCGTGTTCGTCTGCTACCTCTTCTTCTTCTTCCGAGGCTTCCCGGCCAAAGAAGAAGTCTGTCTCTCCCCCCCACAAGAAGTCTCACTCCGAGACTTCTAAGGGACTGCCTCCTTCCACAGGGAAGGCAGTGGGATCTCTTGCTGGTTCTTCTTGATCCGGGTCAGTCGTATCGGGAGCCAAGGGCGTGCAGACCACGGTCCGCAGCCCCCCTGCTGTGCCTAAGAAACCTGATTCTAAGGCCAGCGGGTCCACGTCAGACACTCGTGTGCGAGTTGCTGCGAGTACCCGGGTTTCCAAGGAGACCCGGGTACCCCAGGCTGATACAGGAGAAACTTCTCGCCATACAGACCCGGGCGTGGGGCGAGAGAAAGAGTCCAGGCATGCAGGTGCCCTGACTCTTCCTGCTGGCACTCTGTGAATGCCAAGCCAGGTTCCCGGGAAAGTGCTTCGGTCCGAACTCTTGGAGAAGCAGAGAAGAGGCCCCCTGTTCAGTCTTCCCGAGAGGCTACAGCCTCGAAGAAGACTGGGGCTCATCTAGAGGACAGCATGGGCTTGTGCCAGCCAGCCGTGCACTCGACTCCTCCCAGTCCCTGGCCACATCCGCTCAGCCAGCTTGGCTCGGGGGAGGCGAGCGCACGGCTTGGCTCACGCGAGCCGCTCCACTCTCCTCGGGAGACTGCTTCGCCTAGGTGAAAGCACTCTCCTCGATCCAGGCTGCCGTCACCACCGCGGGTTGGTGACCGCTCCCGGCCTGCTGCCCCTGTTGGTTCTGCCAGTAAAGGCAATGGGAGTGCCCGATCCTCCTCGCCTGTCCCCTCTACCTCTTGGGCTCCTTCCAAGGGGCACGAGTTGGACAGGAAGAATTCTGGCGAGTTTTCTCCCCAGAGTTCTACCTTGGGGGCGTATGTACCTGGCTCGGTCCTCGGCTCAACCAGGTCTTACGCCCACGTGGTGCAGGAAGGATCACAGGGGTCTGCCGAGGTTCTCCCTCCTGCAAGGAGAGTAGATTGGGAGGACCGCACTCTGGAAGGACTTGAGGGTCCTCTTCCCCAGGATGCGGACACCCCTGAGATACAGAGGACGTTTGCAGAGGTTATTGCACTGATTCGTCAGCACAACGACCTCGGGGAAGGGACCACAGCCTCAACTGTGGATCGTCCATCGCGCCTCAAATCCTTTTGGGGACCCAAGAAGGAACCCAAGGCTTCGGTGGGGCTGCCGTGGTCCACACTTGCCGAGGGGGTCCTCGACCAGGTGAATAGTCTTGTGTCTGGGCAAGACAGTTCGCTTAGATCCAGCCACTCGGATAGGCTACTTCTTCTTCTCCCCCCCCCCCCCCCGCGCCTTGCCAGAAGCGCTTCTACACTCCAGTGGAGAGGGCTTTGCCGACTAAACAGGTTGACCCGGACCTGGCACGTCTGGATCTGGGTCTTACGTTGCAGCAGCTTACTGTAGAGAGTATCTCCCTCTCTCAGCAAGAAGCCGCAACCCTGGAAGCCACCACCATGGCGGCCTTCCAAGCAGTCTCCTGGCTCGATCTGTGGTCCTTCACAGTATCGAAGGTAGCTGCTTCCTTGGGCGCTATCATGCCTGGGGAGGACTCCGCCTTTGGGAGACTGTGCCAGTCAGGGGGTAGGGCTATCTCCTACCTCGCCCACCATATGGCAAACCTGGTCCTGAAGCGGAGAGACGCCGTTCTCTCTCGTTTCTCCAGGTCTGTAGGACCCGAGTCGTCAATGACCCTTCGAAATGGACCGCTGCTGGGTTCCGCCTCTCTCTTCCCTAGGGAGTTGGTGGACGCCGCGGTAGACAAGCACCGGGCCGATGACAGCTACCGGCTTGTCCACTAGGCAGTGGCCAAGACCTCTGGGTCTTTGCATCCCACTGCGGCCAGGCCCTTGGGCCAGGCTAGCACTTCCTCGTCCCCTAAGAAGTCCCAGTCTTCGAAGGGGTCCCGTGGAAACACCCAGCCTTCTTCTTCCTTTAAAAAGGGTGGTCCTTCCTGCCCCTTTCAGCCCACTTTCCAATCTGGTAAAGGGGGCAAGGGAAAGAAGAAGAAGAAGGGGAAACGCTTGGGGCGGCGTTCCCCCCCAAAAGCTGCTAAAGGTGGGGGGTTGCCTGTTGAGCCATTGGGCAACATGGCAGCGACACAGAGCCGAGACCTGGATAGTGGATGTCCTTCGGGAGGGATATCTACTACCCTTCGAGTCTCGGCCTTCCCTCACCGACACTCCGGTCCATCTCTGCACGTGCATCCAAGGATCTCCAAAGGACACCGCACTACAGCAAGAAGTGCAAGCCATGCTGAGCAAGGGTGCTGTAGAAGTCGCGTTGGACCAGTCTCCAGGCTTTTACAGCCATATCTTTCTCATAGAGAAAGCCTCAGGGGGATGGAGACCGGTCATAGACCTCTCTCTCTTGAGCCGTTTCATTTGCCAGACTCGGTTCACGATGGAAACGGCGCAATCCGTGCTTGCTTCCATCAGGGAGAATGACGGTGGACTTGAAGGATGCGTATTTCCAAATACCCATTCATCCATCCTCTTGCAAGTACCTCCGCTTTATCTTCGGGGAGATGGTCTTCCAATGCAGGGCACTTTGCTTTGGGCTCTCGATCACTCCCCAGGTGTTCACGAGAGTCTTCTTGCTCGTGTCAGCTTAGGCCCACTCACACAGGATACGTCTACTGAGGTATCTTGACGACTGGCTGGTCCTGGCGAGCTCCCGCTCACAGTTGCTACAGGACAGCGATCGGCTTCTCGAGTTTTGCCGCGATCTTGGGATCGTGGTGAATCTCGAGAAGTCAGATCTCACCCCCAAGCAGAGGATGAAGTACCTGGGCATGCTGATAGACTCGGTGGTAGCGAAAGTCTTTCCCTCGGACTCTCGTATCAGGAAGTTCAGGCAGGCAGCACAGCTGTTCCTGTCACGACAGGAGCAGCCAGCCCGGCAATGGCAAGTCGTCATCGGTCACCTGTCGTCGCTGGAGAAGCTAGTACCTCATGGGTGTCTTCACCTGCTGTCTCTACAGTGGAGACTAAAGGAGTATTGGTCCCAGTCCCAAGACCCCCAGTCCTTCCTCATTCCTCTTTCCGAGGAGGTGAGGGAGGACCTTCGCTGGTGGATGGACGACAGGAACCTCTTGATAGGAGTATCCCTGCATACTCCCCCTCTGGAAATGCTGCTGTTCTCAGATGCATCAACCGAGGGATGGGGCGCACACCTGGAGGAGTTGCTGACTTCGGGAGTGTGGCACCGAGATGACAAGCGCCTTCACATCAACATCCTGGAACTAAAGGCAGCCTTCCTGGCTCTGCAAGAGTTCCAGGATCGAGTGATGGGACACTCCGTGGTACTGATGAGCGACAATACCACGGTACAGGCATATGTCAACTAAGAGGGGGGCCTAGTGTCCCTCCCGCTCCACCAGTTGACGATGCAGGTGCACGAGTGGGCTGTGGCTCACTCGGTAGAGCTGTCAGCCAGGTATGTTCCAGGCAAGAGGAATGTCGTGGCAGACAAGATCTGCTGCCAGAATCAAGTGATAGGGACCGAATGGTTCCCCCCACTTGGAAGTGACAGAAAGGCTATTCGACCTGTGGGGGCGTCCAGCCATTGATCTGTTCGCCACCCGGCACAACAGAAAACTCCAGGTCTTCTGTTCTGTCGTGCCTGACCCATGGGCCGCTGCGGTGGACGCGTTCCAGCACCCGTGGGACAACCTTGACGTGTACGCCTTTCTTCCGTTCTGTCTGATTCGCCGAGTGATCAGCCGTGTGATGATCACTCCGAATCTTAGGATGATTCTGGTGGCACCCAAATGGCCACAGGCTGTTTGGTATCCAGACCTGCTAGCTCTCCTCTCCGAGGCGCTGAGAGAGATCCCCCACTGGTCCAACCTGCTGTGTCAACCCCACGTAGAGCGGTACCACCAGGCAGTGCAGTCCCTGTGTCTTCACGGCTGTAGGTTATCCACCATCTCTTGCGAGCGAGAGGCTTTTCGCGTCGCGCAGCAACAGAGATGGCAGGATACCTCAGACGATCCTCCGCTGCGGTATACCAGGGAAAGTGGTCCGTCTTCTGTGGTTGGTGTCGTCGAAGGGGTATCTCTCCAGTCAGAGCTACTATTCAGGAGGTCGTGGACTTCTTCATCTTCCTTCGCCGAGAGAAGCTTCTCTCCGTTTCAGTTGTGAAAGGCTGCTGCGCCGCACTTGGCCTAGTCTTACAGCTGAAAGGAGTAGACATCTCTTCCTCTTTCAAGATTTCTCTACTAATAAGAAGCTTGGAAAGGTCTTGCCCACCCAGGGATCTCAGGCCCCCTGCGTGGGATGTGACTCTCGTTCTAAGGAGCCTGACTCATGCACCGTACAAGCCTTTACGAGAGTTGTCAGACAGGGATCTGACCCTGAAGACAGTCTTCCTGCTAGCCCTGGCATCGTCGAAGAGAGTTGGTGAACTTCACCTCGAGGGGATGGGGATCAGTCACGTTCGATTTCGTCCCGGATTTCGTAGCAAAGACTCAGAATCCTTCGGTCCCTGACGCACGGTTTGAGTCCTTCACGATTCCCTCCCTAGAGGACTTTGTAGGTAATGAACCAGATGAGATGCTACTGTGTCCTGTTAGAGTGCTGCGGCGCTATCTGAAGAGGATTCGATGTCTCCAGCTTGAGTGTCGACAACTCTTCGTTAGTACTGGCTCGACCAAGAAAGAAGTGTCCAAGAACACCATCTCCTTCTGGCTTCGTGAGACGATAAGGAGAGTGTATTCTGCTGCAGGAAAAGACTACACCGTTACGCTTCGTCCGAGAGCTCACGAGGTCCGCAGCATTGGTCCGTCCCTCGCATTCCGGAAGAACATGTCGGTTTTGCAGGTGCTGAAGGCGGGCGTGTGGTCCCAACAGACTGCCTTCACCTCCTTCTACCTCTGGGATGTTGCTCACAAGTCTTTGGACACTTTTCCCTTGGGTCCTGTGGTGGCTGCTCAACAAGTTGTGTAGCTTACCCGGCTCCTCTAACAGGACAGGTTGCATCTCACCTATGATGTACGGTTGTGATTGGGAGATTGAATGTTGAGTGACTGGCCTCTCTTCTTTCTCCCCATCCTGGCTCTCTTCCCACGGGCAGGGAGCGGACGTGCCGTTACATGCTGGAGATCTGGCGGTGGATGCAGGTAAGCACCCAGCGGGAGCTCCCGTTCTATTTTCCGTTCAGGTTGATAGATGCAACCCCACTCCTTCCCCTTGCAACGGGGGGAGGGAGACCATGACTATAAGATAAACCCATGCTTGTGATTGCCTTTATGTCATCCGACTCAAAGTTCTTCCTAGCCTACTTTGCACGAACTGACATTTCCTCTTTCATGCAAAGGGACCCAGAAGTCTGACAACTGATCCCTCGTTTCTTACAACCCAATCATTTTGTCAGAGGCAGTTTTTCCCTTTCTCACTCTCTCGACCAGGAAGGGAAGACAAGGTGGTGAACTCCAGTCAGTTCAGAGAGACTTTATCAGATTCCTCCCTCCAATCAGTAAGTCTCCTAATTTAAAGGACCGAGGGTTTGTATATTGTGTCAGAACAAATTACAATTTTTTAAAGTAAATTGTATTTTTCCTAACTATACAAATCTGAGGTCCTTTACATTTTATGCCCACCTCATGCCACCCCTCAGTCTGATAGCTGGGCCAAAAGGCAAATTGGAATGTTTACATCCGGGCAGGCGGTACTCCCGCCTCCCGAACAGTAGTTAACTGCCTAACCACCTTGTTTGAAGTTCAACGGCCGTTTCCAACCTACGCCTGAAAGTAATCCCTAATGTAAAGAACCTTAGGTTTGTATAGTTAGGAAAAATACAATTTACTTTAAAAAATTGTGATGTTTTGCTGCTCTCTGCTTGGACTTCCCTGGATGCTAAAGCTTCAATCTTCTCACGGTGTGTTTGTTCCTGTTTTCATTTTGGCTTGTTTCCCTGTGTATTTGTGCGTGTTTGTAAAATGGATGATCTTTTACAAACCCATGACTTGGATAAGCCTATGCGCCAGACTTGCCCTGGTAAGGACAAAAAGTGCGGTGCCTTCCGGTGTTGTGCGGAATCCGACCCCTACTCCCCTTGCTTAAAATGTCGCAAAGGGAGCGAGGATCCCCCTGATTGTACTGTTGATGACCCCTGTGATGAGTGTAGGCTTTGGTTCCCCGAGCAGTGGGATAGGTACTCTCGTAGACCCAGATACAAACGGAAGGAATCTAAGGCGTCGAAGGGGCTGTCTTCGGCTCCTTTGACTCCAGTAGTGGTTAATCCTTCTCAGCCTTATCTGAGTCCTGACGGCTTCCCCTTACTTCCCCTGATGGAATCCATCTCCCTGTGCCCTGTGTCTGCATCTGCGGGCACAGAGGAGGCGAGATCGGTCGACCTAGCCTACACTCCTCTTAGTTCTCCCCCTCACCCAGAGTCCCTGATCCCTGGGTTACGGGGGGCCCCCTGCCCGCCTTTGTCTTCTTCCTCAGATTTGGTTTCTGTGCCGGGTTTGAATCAGGCGTGGGAGTCGCTCGGGATGGTTGGCAATTGTGATTTGTCATTGCTTCTCGAGCAATCAGCTCGGTGGCGTGGGCCGGTGTACTGCTCCCTCCCCCCACTACTCACGGTGGATGATCTCATGACCACCGCCATTATTGCTGTGGTGTAGAGGAGCATGGTAATTTCGGTGGGAACGCATCATGCATATGGTGCGGTCCCTACCCCTGCCATCTCAGTGTCGACACTGGCCGGTTCAGTCTGCTTGGTCACTCCGCCGCCTCCCGGCTACGCTCTCACACCTCCTGCCTCGCTTCCACCATTATCCGTACCTACTCCGGACCGTCCATCGTTCACTGCATCACCTATTGTTCCCGACGGCGGACGCTCCCAACTCGAATCTCCTTGGCCAGTTGCTCCTGCTCCTGTTCCTGCCCCAGTTTCCGTCGACCCCTGGTCTGTCTTCAGTAAACTGGTGGATGTGGTCTTATCCCTGATTGATAAAAAGAAGAAGAAGAAGAAGGAGAAGCGAACTTGTCAACCATCCCCGTCTTTGTCTTCCTCTGTACGGCTCTGTCTGCCCTCCAGGCGATCTCTTGGCTCGACAACTGGGCCTTTGCGTTGTCGAGAATTGTGGCTTCGTCTACTCAGAGCAAGGACCTGACCTTCAGGAGCCTTTGCCAGTCTGGGGGTAAGTCTATCTCCTTCATAACCCACCAGGGGGCAAACCTCTGGGTGAATCTGATACTGAAGAGAAGGGGTGCGGTGTTGTCCCAGATCTTCAGATTACTGGGCGCCGAAGCTGCAGTCTCCCTGCGCAATGGACCCATTCTGGACTCCACCTCCCTCTTCCCCAGGGGAGAGGTGGATGCTGCGGTGGACAAGAGGAAGGTCGACGAATGCGACTGTCTTGTTCATCAGGCAGCGACAAAAGGTGTTATGCAGCCCTCCCGTCCTGCGGCCCAGTCGGTGAACCAGGCTAGCACCCCAGCCCCGAAGAAGTCTGGTGCTTCAGCGGGTGCTCAGGGTAAAGTCCAGCCCTCTGCTTCTTCGTCTCCGCAGAAGGAACCGCCGTCGATGACCTGCTCCAAGACAGCACCACAGGCGACATTGCTGGCGTCCGTCGTCAGCTGGAGGGGGGGCGTTGGGATCCTGGTGGGCCAAGGCGGTTGCCTTGGCGAGGGCGGCTTTTGTCAGAGAGAAGGCCTGCTGCTGGCTGGGTCCCCACAACAAGGACTTTGGTTGGCCTTTGAGTGTTTCCGTTGGGGGGGCCGTGGTGTGCGCGACCCCAGGGGTGAACCTCCTGTAATAGTTCATCATCCTGAGGAACTCCTGGACGGCCTTGACGGAGGTGGGGACAGGGAACCTGGTGACAGCTGCGACTTTGGATGTGAGCGGGCGGACACCATCTGGGGATATCTCGTGGCCCAGAAAATTGGCTTTCTGGACGCCGAAGGTGCACTTGTCGAAACGTACGACGAGGCTGCTCTCCTGCAGGCACTGCAGGACTGCCCAGATGTGTTCTAGTGCTCCATGTGGGACCTGGAGAATATAAGGATATCATCTACGTAGCAGACGCAGAACTTCAGGTCTCCCAGGATGCTGTCCATGAGCCGCTGGAAAGTCGCCCTGGCGTTCTTCAGGCCGAAGGTGGAGAAGGCGAACACATAGGACCCGAAAGGCGTGATGATGGCGGTCTTTGGTATGTCCTCTGGTGCGACTGGTACCTGAAAATAAGATTTTGTACATGCAACTTACCCGTCAGATATTTACTTAGCTATAGTCTCCGACGTTCCCGACAGAATTTCAAAACTCGCGGCACACGCACAGGTAGGTCAGGTGATCAACCATACCCGCCGCTGGGTGGCGGGAATAGGAACCATTCCCGTTTTCTAATCAGATTTTCTCTGTCGCTGGTTCCGGCAACATCTGTTGTTGGTTCCTCCTGCTTTGATTTTCGTTTTCTCGCTTGCTGAGGATCTTTTTGGCCTGATTTTGGTGACGTATTGGATCTTTGGTTTGGCATACGCTATTGTGGACTGTTTTTTGGATTTGCTTTTGGATTGTTCATTAAGATGTCTGACGTTAATGTTTCGCCTGTGTTCCGTGTGTGTGCTAGGCAAGAATGTAAGGTGAGGTTGCCGAAAGCTTCGGTAGACCCTCACACTGTATGTATGAGGTGTAGGGGGAATGATTGTTCTTCGGACAATAGGTGCAAGGAGTGTGAGAAATTGTCTGATCAGGAATGGAAGGTTTTGTCTTCTTATCTGAAGAAGCTTGAAAAGGATAGAGTTAGGAAGGCTTCCTCCAGAAGCTCGAGTAGGTCTCGCTCTGCTGAGCACGATTTAGAAATTAACCCAGTAGACTCTCCTAATCCTTTGGTTTCAGCCCCTTCTCCCTTCATCGAACCTGTGGATTCGTCCTCTGAAATGGCTGCGATGAAAGCGGAACTTCTTCGTATGAAATCGCAACTGCGTGCGATGAAGGAAGGTAAGAGTGACAGTGATATGTGCAGTGTCCCCAGTGTAGTGGAGGGGGCGTCTGATCGGCTCCGCATTGCTCCTAGGCCTAGACCTCTTCCAAACTCCCAGGACCAGTGGAGGAGGAATGTCGAAAGCCGCAGGGAGGATGTAGAGCATCCCCAACGATCAGGCGTCCCTTCGGCAGATCCTGTTGTTGCGTCCCAGGCTGCCTTGGATCGCCATAGAAAAGGCATCCTGAAAAAGTGTTTCTCGTCGTCTGACGCGTCTTCTCCGAGACGTGGTTGGAGTTCGGCTGAGGAGTCGCGCCCTTTGAAGAGATCTTGGAAGGCTCCTAGAGTAGAGCGTTTGGACTCGAGCCCTGAGCGCATCCCGGAGGATTCTCCTATTGTCAGGAAGAGAGCTCGTAGATCCCCCTCCTCCTCTCCATCAGGGGTGAAGGATTCGACGAAGAAGATTTTGATCGGCCTCCAGGAGCAGTTATCGGCGCTTGTTGGATCTCTTGCTAAGGACTCCTCTTCTTGTAGGAAGGATGACTTTCTTCCTGTCAAGAGTTCCAGGAAGCTCTCGTCTTCAACTCGTCGCTCTTCTCCTGCCAAGCTTCCTTCTTCCAGCAAGTTTTCTTCGTCTCGTAGACGCTCTTCGCCGAACAGGCGCCAGTCTCCCAGCAGGCGCACTTCTTCCAGGCGCTCGTCATCGGAGAGAAGCGCCTCTCCTTCCAGGCGCACTTTGCCTCACTGTACTTCTCCTTTGGGCAGGCGCTCGTCGTCTTCCAAGCTCCCTCCTTCCGGCAGACGCCGCTCTCCTACCAAGCGCCCTCGTTTTAGGGCCTCCTCTCCTGGAAGGCTCTCATCAGTGGACAGGACCCCCTCTCCTGACAGGCGCCCGTCCGGGGTCAGGCGCCATTCTCCTGGTAGGCGCTCTTCGTTGGACAGGAGTGCTTCTCCTTCCAGGCTCGCTTCGCCTGATAGGCGCTCTTCTTCTCTTAAGCCTTCCTCTCCGCCTGCTGCTTTGGAGGAAGTTTCAGAAGAGGATTCTCCTAAGGACGCTGGAGTTTCGGATTACAAACGGTTGGCTTCGGTTCTAATTCAGGAGTTTGGAGATTCTCTTTGTCATGCTGCCCCTCCTTCTCCGGGATCTTTGTGGGACAGCACCAAGTCAACTAGACCCTCTTCGTTTGTCAAGATGCGCCCTACGATTTCGATGAGGAAGGCCTTTAAAGGAGTCGGGGAGTGGATGCAATCTAAGAAGGATGCAAGCAAGACGGTTTTCTCTTTCCCTCCTTTGAAACTTTTGGGAAAATCAGGAATGTGGTATGAGACCAAGGAGCCTATGGGGTTGGGGCTCCCCACATCTGCTGACGCAGATTTCTCTAATCTGGTTGACTCCTCCAGGAGACTTTCCCTTTCTTCAGCGAAGGCGACTTGGGGAATGAGTGAAATGGATCATCTCCTCAAGGGTCTTTTTAGAGTTGTGGAGGTCTTCAACTTTATGGATTGGTCTCTTGGAGCTTTGGCCAACAGGACTCGGGATCCCGAATTCCTGTGTTTGGATGACTTCGTGAGTGTTTTGTCTTGCTTGGACAAAGCAGTGAGGGACGGTTCCGCGGAAGTCGCTGCCTTATTCGGAGCTGCTATTCTGAAGAAGAGGTCAGTATTCAGCTCTTTCCTCACGAAGTCTGTGTCTCCTCTTCAGAGATCCTCTCTTCTGTTTGCTCCTTTTTCTCCTCACCTTTTTCCTCAAAATTTGGTGAAGGAGATTTCTCGCTCGTTATCTGAAAAGGCGACACAGGACCTTTTGGCCCAGTCATCGAAGAGGGTCAGACCTGCCGTCCCTTTCGCCAAGAAGGAGAAGGCTCCCTTTCAGGAGCCCTTTCGAGGTGGTCCTTCGTCCAGATCCTCCTTCAGGAGCAAAAGACCAGAGAGAAGAGGAAGGTCTTCCTCTCGTCCTATCAGAAGGACCAAATGAAGAACGAGTACTCCAGACGACAGTGGGTGCCAGACTGCTACAATTCGCCGAGGTCTGGGCACAGAGAGGGGCGGACGACTGGTCCCTCTCCATTTTAAGAAGAGGCTACCTTATCCCCTTCAGGGAAAGTCCTCCTTTAACATCAACTCCCAGGGAGTTATCCGCCAGCTACAGGGATCCCATCAAGAACCAGGCTCTTTTTCTAGCAGTGGAACAAATGTTAGAAAAGGAAGCAATAGAACCGGTTCAAGACCTCCATTCCCCCGGGTTTTACAACCGTCTTTTTCTGGTTCCGAAATCCTCGGGGGGTTGGAGACCGGTTCTGGATGTAAGCGCCCTGAATTTCTTCGTAATCAAGACGAAATTCAAAATGGAGACTACCTCTTCGGTTCTTGCAGCTCTTCGTCCAGGGGATTGGATGGTCTCCCTGGACCTGCAGGACGCTTACTTCCACATTCCCATTCATCCCTCGTCAAGAAAGTTCCTGAGGTTCGTGATTCGGGGAAAAGTTTTTCAATTCAGGTCCCTGTGCTTCGGTCTTTCGACGGCCCCACAAGTGTTCACGGGCATCTTAAGGAATGTGGCACGCTGGCTTCACTTAGAGGGAGTGAGGATATCAATGTATCTCGACGATTGGCTGATTCGAGCTCAATCAAAGGACAGTTGTCTGGAGTACTTGTCGATCACCCTAAATATGACACAGTCCCTTGGACTATTAGTAAACCTACAGAAATCCCAGGTTGTTCCGCAGCAGAGCATTGTTTACCTGGGGATTCTGATGGATTCTCGGGATTTTCTAGCCTTTCCATCCCAAGAGAGAATAGATCGCTGCATAGAAAAGGTGACAGTTTTTCTAAGGAGAAAACATTGTTCAGCGAGGGAGTGGATGAGTCTGCTGGGGACCATTTCCTCGCTGGAACAGTTCGTCTCCTTGGGAAAACTTCATCTGAGACCTCTTCAGTTTTTCCTAAAGGAGAGTTGGGACCAGAAGTCTCAGGACTTAGCAACTTTGTTCCAAATTTTGGACAAGATAAAAGAGGATCTCAACTGGTGGTTAGACCCTCGAAAATTATGCCAAGGACTGTCTCTTCAGTTACCGAGCCCTACCCTAGTGTTGTTCTCAGACGCCTCGGAGTCGGGATGGGGGGCAACACTAGGGTCGAGAGAAGTGTCAGGCACCTGGGAGGGAGACCAGGTGAACTGGCACATCAACAAGAAAGAGCTATCAGCAGTTCATTTGGCTCTCATCAAGTTCGAGTTCCTTGTCGCAGGACAAGTAGTCCAAGTGAACTCAGACAACACTACTGCCCTGGCTTATATAAGGAAACAGGGAGGAACACACTCCTTCTCCCTTTACGAAACGGCAAAAACGTTGCTGTTATGGGCTCAGGAGAGGAGGATCAGACTCCTCACCAGATTTGTACAGGGAGAGAGGAATGTGAGGGCCGACCTTCTCAGCAGGAAGGATCAGGTCCTTCCCACAGAGTGGACTCTCCATTCAGAAGTCTGCGAAAGACTGTGGAACCTGTGGGGAAGGCCGAATATCGACCTTTTTGCAACCCACTGGAATGCAAGGCTAGAAAACTACTGCTCTCCGATATCGGACCCGAGAGCAGTTGCAATAGACAGTCTTCTCCTAGATTGGACAGGATTAGACGGGTATGCCTTTCCCCCATTCAAGATCCTGGGAGAAGTGGTAAGAAAGTTTGCATCATCGGAAGGCGCGAGACTGACACTGGTAGCTCCGTTTTGGCCAGCTCAAGATTGGTTCACAGAGGTACTGGAATGGATAGTAGATTTTCCAAGATCGCTTCCACACAGGAACGATCTTCTCAAACAGCCCCACTTCAACAGATTCCACAAGAATCTCCCCGCTCTCAGTCTAACTGCCTTCAGACTATCGAAGGTCTGGTCAGAGCGAAGGGTTTTTCGCACAAAGCTGCGAAGGCTATTGCAAGAGCCAGGAGATCCTCAACCCTTCGCGTCTACCAGTCGAAGTGGGAGGTCTTTAGAAGATGGTGCAGGACCAATAAGATATCCTCTTCCAGTACCTCTGTGACAAACATTGCTGATTTCTTTATCTTCCTGAGGGAACATTGCAACCTCGCTGTATCCACAATTAAGGGATACAGGAGTATGTTATCTTCAGTTTTCAGACACAGAGATCTGAATATCTCGGAAACCAGAGACCTTCATGACCTTATAAGGTCTTTTGAAACGTCAAAATTCATGACTTCGAAACCTCCCAGTTGGAATCTAGACATAGTTTTGAAATTCTTAATGTCTAAAAAATTCGAACCTCCTCATCAAGCTTCCTTCAGGGATCTCACCAGGAAGTCACTTTTCCTCTTTGCCCTTGCCTCAGCTAAGAGAATAAGTGAAATACAAGCCTTAGACGGCAAAGTTGGTTTTAAGGAAGGTTCGGCTATATGCTCCTTTAAACCATTCTTTCTAGCGAAGAATGAGAATCCTTCTAAACCGTGGCCAAGAACCTTTGAATTAAAAGGTCTTTCTTCTGTGACGGGACATGAGTTGGAGAGGACTCTATGCCCTGTCAGGAGCCTTAAATTCTACTTAGAAAAGAAGAAATCTCTGGGAGGATCGGTTGAAAGTCTTTGGTGCTCTGTCAGGAATCCTTCACGAGCGATCTCAAAGAATGCGCTGTCCTTTTTTATTAAGGACGTCATCAAGGAAGCGCATATCTCATGTGAAGATGAGCACTTTAAGCTCCTTAGAGTGAAAGCACACGAAGTGAGAGCCATTGCTACATCCTTGGCTTTTCACAAGACGTTGTCTCTCCAGTCTATTATAGAGGCAACCTATTGGAGGTGTAATTCAACGTTCGCATCTCATTACTTACGAGATATTAGAGTAACGTATGATAAGTGCTTCTCTCTAGGAGCGTACGTATCTGCGGATTCGGTGCTGGGACAGGGAGCTGAATCCAATCCTATTTAGTTTAGTTAATTTAGTTGTTTTTTAGGCTTGGTGGTGTGTGTTTTTTATGGTTGGTTGAAAGAGGGTGATGGAATTATGCTTCCCCTTTCAATTCTTATCACTAACAAGGTTAGGATTGGTCAGGTGGTCGGGATTGGTTGTCATGTTCCTTGTAATTTGTATGGACACCTAGCTCTGTCATGTAAGAGGGATAGCCCCCATTGATACGATTCAGGTGTAGGCTCGGTCATGTAAGTGGGTCAGCCCCCTTTGACACGATCCTCTATAGGCTCGGCCATGTTAGTGGGTCATCCCCCATTGGCACGATCCAGAAGGGCTGTCAGTCACAGGTCACATCCTCGCTGAAGCTCCTGAGGCAAGCAGACTCATAGACAGTATCCATGAAGTCTTCTGCCCAATCAGGTAAGAACCATGGTTTTTTGTTTATCCTACAACATATGTTGTTTCCCGTTTTTTAGTTATTTTCTGTCTCTTGCCCTCCTCCAAGGGTGCCATTCAGCTAAGTATATATCTGACGGGTAAGTTGCATGTACAAAAATGATATTTTTATGATAAAATAAAGTTTTGTACATACTTACCCGGCAGATATATACGATTGATGGCCCGCCCAGCCTCCCCTCAGGAGACAGGTGGAAGAGAAAATCCGATTAGAAAACGGGAATGGTTCCTATTCCCGCCACCCAGCGGCGGGTATGGTTGATCACCTGACCTACCTGTGCGTGTGCCGCGAGTTTTGAAATTCTGTCGGGAACGTCGGAGACTATAGCTAAGTATATATCTGCCGGGTAAGTATGTACAAAACTTTATTTTATCATAAAAATATCATTTTCAAGAGATCCAACTTAGTAAAAATTTTGGCCCTGTGGAAGGAAGCTGTTAGGTCCTGCATGTTCGGCAGGGGGTATTGGTCAGGTTCCGTTGCGAGGTTAAGCCGCCTGAAGTCGCCGCAGGGTCTCCAGGAGCTGTCTAGTTTCTGTACCATGTGGAGGGGGGACGCCCATGGGCTGGAGGCCTTCTTGCAGATTCCCATCTGCTCCATTTTGGCGAATGTGTTCTTGGCCTCCTTTAGGTGCTGTGGGGGAAGCCTCCGGAACGTCGCGTGTGCAGGGGGCCCCTTTGTCTTTATGTGATGGTAGATGCCATGTTTGGCTGGGGCCCTGGGGACTTGGCGGAGCTTGGGCCTGAAAACTTCTGGGAACTCCGTCAGCAGCTGTGCGTACTGGTGGGGGGCAGCGGAACAGATGGTGGGCGCCTTGGGTCCTGTTGCCAACAGGAGGGACTGGCAGGAGTCGGTGTCGAGGAGGTGCTTCCTACTGACGTCGACTGCCAGCCCGAAGTGGGCCAGGAAATCCGCACCCAGGAGCGGGGTCCTCACGTCCGCGATGACGAAGTCCCAGGAATATCTCCGGCCAAGGATGGAGATTGACAGGGGCCTGGTGCTGTAGGAGAGGATGGGGGACCCGTTGACAGCCGTCAGGAAGGCAGCCGGGTCTGATTCTCACTTGAGGTCCTCTCTGGATGCCGGGAAGATTGATCTAACGGCCCCTGTGTCGACCAGCATCATCCTGCCGGAGACGGTGTTGCGGACGTGGAAACCTACTGATTCTGGACCCCTGGGTTCTTCTGCTGCCATGACGGCCTGTCCTGCTGGCCGCTGCCACCCCCGTTTTTTGAACGGGTGAATGAACGGCGGCAGGCAGTTCCGGGCGTCCCTGCCGAATTGCCTGTGGTAGTGGCACAGCCCCGGGGAATTCCCTCTCTTGTGAGGTGCTGGGCTCCTCCTGGCGACAGCGTTGACTTCCTGCTCTGTGCCCTCCTCCTGCTGGATGGTGCTGACTGGTAGTGTGGGTGCTGGTACCCGCTTCGTTGCCCTCACAGAGTCTGTCAGGTTCTGCGCCGTGAGGATCAGGTCGTCGAGGGGGATGGCGTAGGGCTCAGGGATTTGTGTCCGGACCTCCGGGAGGAGCTGACGAAGGAGCAGCTCCCGCGACAGGCTCATTTTGTTTTGTTTTCCGGTGCCGTTGGTGTCTGGGAGGGTGATGAGGTCCTTTATCATGCCCCATGACTCCCTGACACTCTGCTCCTGCCGCGGGCTGATGTCGAGGGCGCAGGGAGCATGCCTCGAGGAGGGACTTCCCCAGGAGGTGGTAGGTGAGGGGGCATGCGTCGGACACCCACGGGACGAGCTTCTTGTAGATTTCCTCCGGCAGGGCGTTAAGTACGGTATCCGCCTGCAGCACCCCGTCGGTGACTTCTGCCATCTGGAACTGGCTCTCGACCCTGTACAGCCATGATGATGGGTTCCCCTGCGTGAACGGCGGCAGTTTTAAGGTCAGGGCGACCTGTGATTGTCCTGCCGGGCAGGGCCCCGGGCAGGGGAGAGTGCGGGGCGCGGGCAGGGGTGTGGAGGAGCGTGAGAGCCTCAGCTCGGGGGCAGGCGCCAGTGATATGGGGGGGGAGGTAGACATCCGAATCCGCGAGGTTAGCGGTTAACTGAACGAGGGAAGGGATGTCCGCGTCCATACTCGCTCTTTGCCCTCTTAACTGGAGTGAGGTACTCGCGTCAAAACGCACTTGGGAGCATGCCGTGTGAGTCCGCTAATGACGCTAGTGATTTTGCCAACGAGAGTCAGCACGCCCAAACGCTGGTTCAGTGCCGTGATTAGTCCACTAAGGGCGTGAGTAAGTTCCTGAAGCCAAGACTGAGTCGCCGTATGGGTCCACTAATGGCTTCGGGAACCACTCCGGGGTCACCATTTTAAGAGGTGCAAAAGAAACGAGCAGGATAAGGTTACTGCTACTTTGTTCATGATCCAGGCAGTTTATATAGCGGCAGACTGGCGTCGCGCCGCGGAATACAATGAAAACCTCAGTGACCTGAGGTTGATAATAAATAACAATAAATACAGCGAACCAGTGCACTTTACAATGTAAGAACAGACAGAATGGAATTGGATACAATCTTGATGCCTGTGAAAGAAGAAACGTGATACATTTTGACAGCAGGTAAACAAAATATATACAGTTTAAATGACTGAACTTTGTGTGACCTGACGCGTTAGGCGTGACTAATTGTAGAGGCAAAGAAAATGGGACGTCACCACAGAAAACTTGCCCAGCAGAGACTTTACAATTAACACTTTTAGCAGAGACTTCACGAATGACTCTACAGATGACTTTACACTGTAACTGCGTCTCTGTCATGCTCATATTCTCTTTCTTCCATCTTTCTTACTTTCCACCTTTTCCTAATAGCTGTTTTATAGGTCAAGATATTTTCTTCCTGTTACACCTTGAAAACTTTTTGCTCTAAATTTCCCTTTCAGCACTTCATGGCATCATAGGTCTCAGTGCTTGGCCATTGGCCTAAATCTTATACTGTATTCTATTCCATTCCACAAGGGCTACCTCATTCTACAATGAGTTTTTATCATAGTGAGATATTCTAGCTTGAGAATAGTCAGTCTTTCTATCTAAGAAAGTGGTGTCATTCTGTGAATCTCCTGAAAAGGCAGGCAAGAGTCTGCAATGGCTAGTCTTGCCACTTGCTGGACATTATATGAGCAGTTGTCTTAACTTGAATTAGACAGGCTTGTGTGGATAGGAGGAATTTCTCAGTTGTAGTAGTTTCTGCCATTAAATTGGAGTTCAGTTGGTTGCATTTCTGTCCTTGTAAGCCTTGTAAGTGGATAGATTGAACTTCATTGATTGCCTGGAAGTCTTGGTCATTCATATGTGTGTGTGAGTGGAATTGATGCCAAGGAGGTGTGTACATGACATCAAAGACATGACACATTTCCTATTTCACATGAGCAGTTTCTACACATCTTCTCAAGCTAGAAAATAATGCAACGTAGTTTTGAGGTATAATACTTTCTAACTTCCCATGTCAAATTACCAAAAAAACAGCCATTCATTTTATTTCAAACGTAGAACCTCTGCTTTTAAAATGTTTTGTATGTGCCTGCTATAGAAGCCTTTTCCAGATTATTGATGTACTTATTTTGATGTCTTGCAGGCCAGCTGACTGTTTCATAGGACCATGTGAAAGATACTGTGCTGGACATCATCAATGCCAGTGTGTCTTACGCACATATAATCAGGAGATGAAAAGAAGGTAAACTGATATTACGGAAACATTTGCTAAACTGAGGTGTGTTTTGCCTTGTTGTAGCTTTTGAGTGGAAGTTAACCTTGATAGATAAAAGGCTGCATGAACGAGAGGTGTATTGTATTAGACAAGGAGGTTGATCTTCAGTTGTCACTATGCCGCGTCTCTTGTGTTTCCTTGAAAACAAGTTCAGAAGTTTTGGCTAGGTAATAAGCACTATGCATTTTCTTGAATCAGAAGTGTACTACAAAGACTACTGGAATTACCAGGGAAATACGGTAGAAAAAATCGTAGATTTAGACTTGGGCAAGACAGGAATTCAGGCAGAAAATGGCTCAGGTGGAAGACAATGTCTGACATCTCAGAGTGGAATCAAGACTTAAAGATATTATTGACAGTGGTCAGATAAGACTTGGGTAGAACTAAGAGTGTCAGAATTGAGTTTTGAATTTGAGATTATTGTGATTCAGTACTACAGCATTAACTGTAGTTTCTATTTCACTTTTGGAATGTAGAAATGGAAGCTTGTTGTTACCATTAAGTGACAAGACTTTGTGTTGCAGGAGAGTGAAGTTTCAAGCTGTTGACGGATTGCAGCTGTTGCCAACAAAAGATCTCATGTTTTCGTGGAGGCCAAGGCATGAGTGCGAAGGTGTGGACCAAATCAGAAGAAGAGAAACTGATGTTCCTGGTTGAGGTCCTGATATGGTATGTAAAGAGATAGTTTGATATTATTATTAGTAGGGTCCATGAAAGTTGCTAGTATCATCTTTTTTTGAAGTTCTTGTTCAATTTATTTAGAACATTTACAGTTTGAATCAGACTGCAGGTAGTGTCTTGTCCTTGTGAGAAACTGATGCCCTTGGGTGAGTTTGGTGATCTCTTAATACAGTACTTGTGTCCCCTGATGCTTTTCTGTCTTCATGGATGTAATTTGTCCTTTATCATTTGTTGAGGACCATTTGGGAAATCAAGAATAACAGCAGTCTATGATATTCAGGGCTTCAGGTTTTGTGGGCATTTTTGTACAGTTTTCTGCTGATCTCTGTTATTGTTTAGTTATGGCTGTGTTTAAGGTACAGTAATTGCCTCATTTTATGCTTACTCATCCAGGTTTAGTCCCATGGCCCAGGCAAATGCCCTGACCACAGATGGGTCTTAGTTCCATCTGTGGTATGAAGCAGTTGATCTTGGGGGCTCCTGGGTATCACAGATATATCCTTGAGTCTTGGTTTTCAAGGATTCCTGAAACATTTGTAGGGAGCATCAGCAGAGTCACTTGCATTTGTTAGTCATTCAAAGTGAAGATATCACTGGCACACCTGATGAAAATTGTCAGAACTCATACTTCAGTTCAGGTTTTTTTTTTAATGTTTCAGTTGTATAGGAAAACTCAGGAAAGGAACCATAGCTTTTTTTTACAACGTACCCTCTGCATTGTTACTGTCATTGACCTACACTGTATTGAGTAGCCTCAAGCTCATGAATGCAGTAAGGTGGACTGGATTATTAGAACATGCTGATGTTTCTTTTGGGTATCAAAAGATTGCAGCACAAGTTGTGTGTTGCTGATGCATCTTGAGACTGCCACATTGTAAAACAAATAGGCATTAATTTCCAGTAGATACTAAAAAGTGTTGAAAGCTGTGCAGGCCTCTGTCACTGGAATCATGCCTCACAGGAGGATTTTAGCAGGAGGCTGTTTAGATTTAGAAAACTGAAAGGTGCAAGAGTGCTCACTTACCCATCACCATTACTATTTTCCCCATGGTTTTAATTGACAAAATTTCAGTTTTGGCTTCATATTTGCATAATATTTCTACCTAAAACAAAATAATTTCAAATATGACACATTGTATGTATAATTTGTCATATATGTCTGTTATCAAATGCGTAATTAGAAAAAACCTGAAGAAAAAGAAATGGAAGTGCAGTATCATAGGCCGATACAGAATATATTATGTTTGGGATGTGTTGCCCAACTCCTGATGTCACCAGGCACATTGGTAGGGGATTGGCAATTGCCATATACTGTATTATGGGTTCATAATATTGAGTGTGCTCTGAACAGTTGAAGGGTGAAAGTATCATTAGGCTACAGTCTTGGTAGGATGTCAAGTGGCAGATTTTTTCTAATGAATATTTTGTGTTGTGAAATTTCATTAAGTAGATTTATTCTCCCATTAGACCAGGCAGTGGTAATGATGAGGGAATATGGAGCTCCAAAATCTATGTGAAATCTATGTTTGCATGTATGTACTGTACAGTACTCTTGAGTAGCTTCATATTCATTGAAAAGAGCTCGCTACATATTTAACTGCGCAGTGCCAAGTACTTTTTTTTATCACATGGTTTTTACAGCACATGGGACTGCTGTTGTCTGGGATGATATTTTCATCTCTTGACCTGGCTCATGGCGGATATACAGTAGTTATGATATGAATATTTTAGATTAAAAAGACCACTTGAGTTACTAGACTCTTATATGAGCTGCCTGAAGCATTTGTGTTAGAGTATAAGGTGAAAATGGGAGTTTGGGCTGAAGGAAATTGCAGTAAATATAAGACAAAGCTCTCTGCTGGTTGTATATCATTCTCTGTTAAAACAAAGATATGCAGGTATTCACATTTCTAAAGCGCTACACACACTAGTAACACCACTTATCAGGTTAAAGTACCTGATGATATGAGCATCATTGGTAGTCCCATCTACAGTGTGCCATGGAAGGCTTACAGTTAGTGGTAACTCCCCCTGAGGGACAGCCGTCTGATAGCAATACTGTATTGCGTTCTGCCTTGGGGAGAGAGACAGGTAAATTGTCAATTAGAGATCTTCAGTAGGTGGAGATCAAATATTCTCATTTGCCACAGCCAAAGGAGACTTCTTAGATATTTCTGTACATGTTTCTATACGTTTCCAAAAAGCTTTTACATCCACCAGGGCTGAAGAGTACTGAGATACACTTGAAGTGAAATTTGCCCCTAGTCACAAAATACACTATTTGTCATACTTGCAGATTCCTTAAATACTTCTAAGTATCTTTTCAGGAAAGTTCTTGATATTACTTTTGTCCCATCATGGTTTTCAGTTGAGAACTTCCATGACTCATTTTGCATGGCTTCATAGTCTTTGGCAATATCCAGGTTTTGTGGTGATAGTTCCAAGCCTGAAGCTGTCAGGCTAACAATTGGTTGTATGGGGAAGAAAAGTAATGTTAGTAATGTCCAAAAGATGGTGTGGATTCATTTCAGCTTCAATCTGACCTTGTGCGACAGTTGAATGTTCATTTCTGCTATATGTAGAGACTGGGAAATAAGTGCCACTAATGTTCATATTTCATTTTTAATGGTTTTTTCACTGAATATCTTTCACTCTCAAAGTATTGTCTGCTGAATAGTTGTAAAGTATGCTCTAATATGCCTACTAAAAATTATCATTTGCTTGAAGAGGTATTGAAAAGAGAACTTTAAAACAGCCATGATTGCTGATAGTATTATAAACAATAAAAATTTTATATATATTTTTCATGGTGGAAAAAAGTGTCAGTATAAATATCCAGATGTTTGTGATCTCAGTTTTTGAGATAAAAACTCACACTAGTTTTGAGTGGATATGCTTAAAGTTTATAGGAAGAATTTTATTCTGGCAAAGCCTATGGATGGTTCTTGTTGCTGGAATGTACTTTTCATTGTGTCATGTACTGCCAGGCACCATCAGTAGTTATTTGAACCCTTTCTATGCATGTGCTTCCTGCGGGCTTGTGGGCAGTTTCAACTTCTCTGAAAACTGTAATCTCATTTTTAAAATTTATCTGCTTGAAACCTTTCAGATTGGATGACTATAATGATCCTGTTCACTTGGAGCATCTTTCAACATTGAATTTCTGTTAAGCAGAAGATTTAGGAGCAATCCTGCCAACAGGAGAGAGATCTCTTGATTACACTTGGAGGACTCTCAAGTCAAGTCAAGGAGTGGGACTATTCTTGGATGCCACACGCTAACCATGAGCAGCAAGGCAAATTGACAGCATATCAGGTAATTGATGGGCTAATTAGACCTAATTCTTATAATAATCATCATCATTGTTCTGTATAATTGTTAATTTTTGTACATGCAACTTACCCGTCAGATATATACTTAGCTATAGTCTCCGACGTTCCCGACAGAATTTCAAAACTCGCGGCACACGCACAGGTAGGTCAGGTGATCAACCATACCCGCCGCTGGGTGGCGGGAATAGGAACCATTCCCGTTTTCTAATCAGATTTTCTCTGTCGCTGGTTCCGGCAACATCTGTTGTTGGTTCCTCCTGCTTTGATTTTCGTTTTCTCGCTTGCTGAGGATCTATTTGGCCTGATTTTGGTGACGTATTGGATCTTTGGTTTGGCATACGCTATTGTGGACTGTTTTTTGGATTTGCTTTTGGATTGTTCATTAAGATGTCTGACGTTAATGTTTCGCCTGTGTTCCGTGTGTGTGCTAGGCAAGAATGTAAGGTGAGGTTGCCGAAAGCTTCGGTAGACCCTCACACTGTATGTATGAGGTGTAGGGGGAATGATTGTTCTTCGGACAATAGGTGCAAGGAGTGTGAGAAATTGTCTGATCAGGAATGGAAGGTTTTGTCTTCTTATCTGAAGAAGCTTGAAAAGGATAGAGTTAGGAAGGCTTCCTCCAGAAGCTCGAGTAGGTCTCGCTCTGCTGAGCATGATTTAGAAATTAACCCAGTAGACTCTCCTAATCCTTTGGTTTCAGCCCCTTCTCCCTTCATCGAACCTGTGGATTCGTCCTCTGAAATGGCTGCGATGAAAGCGGAACTTCTTCGTATGAAGTCGCAACTGCGTGCGATGAAGGAAGGTAAGAGTGACAGTGATATGTGCAGTGTCCCCAGTGTAGTGGAGGGGGCGTCTGATCGGCTCCGCATTGCTCCTAGGCCTAGACCTCTTCCAAACTCCCAGGACCAGTGGAGGAGGAATGTCGAAAGCCGCAGGGAGGATGTAGAGCATCCCCAACGATCAGGCGTCCCTTCGGCAGATCCTGTTGTTGCGTCCCAGGCTGCCTTGGATCGCCATAGAAAAGGCATCCTGAAAAAGTGTTTCTCGTCGTCTGACGCGTCTTCTCCGAGACGTGGTTGGAGTTCGGCTGAGGAGTCGCGCCCTTTGAAGAGATCTTGGAAGGCTCCTAGAGTAGAGCGTTTGGACTCGAGCCCTGAGCGCTTCCCGGAGGATTCTCCTATTGTCAGGAAGAGAGCTCGTAGATCCCCCTCCTCCTCTCCATCAGGGGTGAAGGATTCGACGAAGAAGATTTTGATCGGCCTCCAGGAGCAGTTATCGGCGCTTGTTGGATCTCTTGCTAAGGACTCCTCTTCTCGTAGGAAGGATGACTTTCTTCCTGTCAAGAGTTCCAGGAAGCTCTCGTCTTCAACTCGTCGCTCTTCTCCTGCCAAGCTTCCTTCTTCCAGCAAGTTTTCTTCGTCTCGTAGACGCTCTTCGCCGAACAGGCGCCAGTCTCCCAGCAGGCGCACTTCTTCCAGGCGCTCGTCATCGGAGAGAAGCGCCTCTCCTTCCAGGCGCACTTCGCCTCACTGTACTTCTCCTTTGGGCAGGCGCTCGTCGTCTTCCAAGCTCCCTCCTTCCGGCAGACGCCGCTCTCCTACCAAGCGCCCTCGTTTTAGGGCCTCCTCTCCTGGAAGGCTCTCATCAGTGGACAGGACCCCCTCTCCTGACAGGCGCCCGTCCGGGGTCAGGCGCCATTCTCCTGGTAGGCGCTCTTCGTTGGACAGGAGTGCTTCTCCTTCCAGGCTCGCTTCTCCTGATAGGCGCTCTTCTTCTCTTAAGCCTTCCTCTCCGCCTGCTGCTTTGGAGGAAGTTTCAGAAGAGGATTCTCCTAAGGACGCTGGAGTTTCGGATTACAAACGGTTGGCTTCGGTTCTAATTCAGGAGTTTGGAGATTCTCTTTGTCATGCTGCCCCTCCTTCTCCGGGATCTTTGTGGGACAGCACCAAGTCAACTAGACCCTCTTCGTTTGTCAAGATGCGCCCTACGATTTCGATGAGGAAGGCCTTTAAAGGAGTCGGGGAGTGGATGCAATCTAAGAAGGATGCAAGCAAGACGGTTTTCTCTTTCCCTCCTTTGAAACTTTTGGGAAAATCAGGAATGTGGTATGAGACCAAGGAGCCTATGGGGTTGGGGCTCCCCACATCTGCTGACGCAGATTTCTCTAATCTGGTTGACTCCTCCAGGAGACTTTCCCTTTCTTCAGCGAAGGCGACTTGGGGAATGAGTGAAATGGATCATCTCCTCAAGGGTCTTTTTAGAGTTGTGGAGGTCTTCAACTTTATGGATTGGTCTCTTGGAGCTTTGGCCAACAGGACTCGGGATCCCGAATTCCTGTGTTTGGATGACTTCGTGAGTGTTTTGTCTTGCTTGGACAAAGCAGTGAGGGACGGTTCCGCGGAAGTCGCTGCCTTATTCGGAGCTGCTATTCTGAAGAAGAGGTCAGTATTCAGCTCTTTCCTCACGAAGTCTGTGTCTCCTCTTCAGAGATCCTCTCTTCTGTTTGCTCCTTTTTCTCCTCACCTTTTTCCTCAAAATTTGGTGAAGGAGATTTCTCGCTCGTTATCTGAAAAGGCGACACAGGACCTTTTGGCCCAGTCATCGAAGAGGGTCAGACCTGCCGTCCCTTTCGCCAAGAAGGAGAAGGCTCCCTTTCAGGAGCCCTTTCGAGGTGGTCCTTCGTCCAGATCCTCCTTCAGGAGCAAAAGACCAGAGAGAAGAGGAAGGTCTTCCTCTCGTCCTATCAGAAGGACCAAATGAAGAACGAGTACTCCAGACGACAGTGGGTGCCAGACTGCTACAATTCGCCGAGGTCTGGGCACAGAGAGGGGCGGACGACTGGTCCCTCTCCATTTTAAGAAGAGGCTACCTTATCCCCTTCAGGGAAAGTCCTCCTTTAACATCAACTCCCAGGGAGTTATCCGCCAGCTACAGGGATCCCATCAAGAACCAGGCTCTTTTTCTAGCAGTGGAACAAATGTTAGAAAAGGAAGCAATAGAACCGGTTCAAGACCTCCATTCCCCCGGGTTTTACAACCGTCTTTTTCTGGTTCCGAAATCCTCGGGGGGTTGGAGACCGGTTCTGGATGTAAGCGCCCTGAATTTCTTCGTAATCAAGACGAAATTCAAAATGGAGACTACCTCTTCGGTTCTTGCAGCTCTTCGTCCAGGGGATTGGATGGTCTCCCTGGACCTGCAGGACGCTTACTTCCACATTCCCATTCATCCCTCGTCAAGAAAGTTCCTGAGGTTCGTGATTCGGGGAAAAGTTTTTCAATTCAGGTCCCTGTGCTTCGGTCTTTCGACGGCCCCACAAGTGTTCACGGGCATCTTAAGGAATGTGGCACGCTGGCTTCACTTAGAGGGAGTGAGGATATCAATGTATCTCGACGATTGGCTGATTCGAGCTCAATCAAAGGACAGTTGTCTGGAGTACTTGTCGATCACCCTAAATATGACACAGTCCCTTGGACTATTAGTAAACCTACAGAAATCCCAGGTTGTTCCGCAGCAGAGCATTGTTTACCTGGGGATTCTGATGGATTCTCGGGATTTTCAAGCCTTTCCATCCCAAGAGAGAATAGATCGCTGCATAGAAAAGGTGACAGTTTTTCTAAGGAGAAAACATTGTTCAGCGAGGGAGTGGATGAGTCTGCTGGGGACCATTTCCTCGCTGGAACAGTTCGTCCCCTTGGGAAAACTTCATCTGAGACCTCTTCAGTTTTTCCTAAAGGAGAGTTGGGACCAGAAGTCTCAGGACTTAGCAACTTTGTTCCAAATTTCGGACAAGATAAAAGAGGATCTCAACTGGTGGTTAGACCCTCGGAAATTATGCCAAGGACTGTCTCTTCAGTTACCGAGCCCTACCCTAGTGTTGTTCTCAGACGCCTCAGAGTCGGGATGGGGGGCAACACTAGGGTCGAGAGAAGTGTCAGGCACCTGGGAGGGAGACCAGGTGAACTGGCACATCAACAAGAAAGAGCTATCAGCAGTTCATTTGGCTCTCATCAAGTTCGAGTTCCTTGTCGCAGGACAAGTAGTCCAAGTGAACTCAGACAACACTACTGCCCTGGCTTATATAAGGAAACAGGGAGGAACACACTCCTTCTCCCTTTACGAAACGGCAAAAACGTTGCTGTTATGGGCTCAGGAGAGGAGGATCAGACTCCTCACCAGATTTGTACAGGGAGAGAGGAATGTGAGGGCCGACCTTCTCAGCAGGAAGGATCAGGTCCTTCCCACAGAGTGGACTCTCCATTCAGAAGTCTGCGAAAGACTGTGGAACCTGTGGGGAAGGCCGAATATCGACCTTTTTGCAACCCACTGGAATGCAAGGCTAGAAAACTACTGCTCTCCGATATCGGACCCGAGAGCAGTTGCAATAGACAGTCTTCTCCTAGATTGGACAGGATTAGACGGGTATGCCTTTCCCCCATTCAAGATCCTGGGAGAAGTGGTAAGAAAGTTTGCATCATCGGAAGGCGCGAGACTGACACTGGTAGCTCCGTTTTGGCCAGCTCAAGATTGGTTCACAGAGGTACTGGAATGGATAGTAGATTTTCCAAGATCGCTTCCACACAGGAACGATCTTCTCAAACAGCCCCACTTCAACAGATTCCACAAGAACCTCCCCGCTCTCAGTCTAACTGCCTTCAGACTATCGAAGGTCTGGTCAGAGCGAAGGGTTTTTCGCACAAAGCTGCGAAGGCTATTGCAAGAGCCAGGAGATCCTCAACCCTTCGCGTCTACCAGTCGAAGTGGGAGGTCTTTAGAAGATGGTGCAGGACCAATAAGATATCCTCTTCCAGTACCTCTGTGACAAACATTGCTGATTTCTTTATCTTCCTGAGGGAACATTGCAACCTCGCTGTATCCACAATTAAGGGATACAGGAGTATGTTATCTTCGGTTTTCAGACACAGAGATCTGAATATCTCGGAAAACAGAGACCTTCATGACCTTATAAGGTCTTTTGAAACGTCAAAATTCATGACTTCGAAACCTCCCAGTTGGAATCTAGACATAGTTTTGAAATTCTTAATGTCTAAAAAATTCGAACCTCCTCATCAAGCTTCCTTCAGGGATCTCACCAGGAAGTCACTTTTCCTCTTTGCCCTTGCCTCAGCTAAGAGAATAAGTGAAATACAAGCCTTAGACGGCAAAGTTGGTTTTAAGGAAGGTTCGGCTATATGCTCCTTTAAACCATTCTTTCTAGCGAAGAATGAGAATCCTTCTAAACCGTGGCCAAGAACCTTTGAATTAAAAGGTCTTTCTTCTGTGACGGGACATGAGTTGGAGAGGACTCTATGCCCTGTCAGGAGCCTTAAATTCTACTTAGAAAAGAAGAAATCTCTGGGAGGATCGGTTGAAAGTCTTTGGTGCTCTGTCAGGAATCCTTCACGAGCGATCTCAAAGAATGCGCTGTCCTTTTTTATTAAGGACGTCATCAAGGAAGCGCATATCTCATGTGAAGATGAGCACTTTAAGCTCCTTAGAGTGAAAGCACACGAAGTGAGAGCCATTGCTACATCCTTGGCTTTTCACAAGACGTTGTCTCTCCAGTCTATTATAGAGGCAACCTATTGGAGGTGTAATTCAACGTTCGCATCTCATTACTTACGAGATATTAGAGTAACGTATGATAAGTGCTTCTCTCTAGGAGCGTACGTATCTGCGGATTCGGTGCTGGGACAGGGAGCTGAATCCAATCCTATTTAGTTTAGTTAATTTAGTTGTTTTTTAGGGTTGGTGGTGTGTGTTTTTTATGGTTGGTTGAAAGAGGGTGATGGAATTATGCTTCCCCTTTCAATTCTTATCACTAACAAGGTTAGGATTGGTCAGGTGGTCGGGATTGGTTGTCATGTTCCTTGTAATTTGTATGGACACCTAGCTCTGTCATGTAAGAGGGATAGCCCCCATTGATACGATTCAGGTGTAGGCTCGGTCATGTAAGTGGGTCAGCCCCCTTTGACACGATCCTCTATAGGCTCGGCCATGTTAGTGGGTCATCCCCCATTGGCACGATCCAGAAGGGCTGTCAGTCACAGGTCACATCCTCGCTGAAGCTCCTGAGGCAAGCAGACTCATAGACAGTATCCATGAAGTCTTCTGCCCAATCAGGTAAGAACCATGGTTTTTTGTTTATCCTACAACATATGTTGTTTCCCGTTTTTTAGTTATTTTCTGTCTCTTGCCCTCCTCCAAGGGTGCCATTCAGCTAAGTATATATCTGACGGGTAAGTTGCATGTACAAAAATGATATTTTTATGATAAAATAAAGTTTTGTACATACTTACCCGGCAGATATATACGATTGATGGCCCGCCCAGCCTCCCCTCAGGAGACAGGTGGAAGAGAAAATCTGATTAGAAAACGGGAATGGTTCCTATTCCCGCCACCCAGCGGCGGGTATGGTTGATCACCTGACCTACCTGTGCGTGTGCCGCGAGTTTTGAAATTCTGTCGGGAACGTCGGAGACTATAGCTAAGTATATATCTGCCGGGTAAGTATGTACAAAACTTTATTTTATCATAAAAATATCATGTTAATTGTGGTAATGAATATTATTACTGTTTAAGTACAACAAGACTAGTGTCAGATTACATGCCTCTAGGGCTGACCTCAATGGTTTGTTACTTGAGGAGGAGGAGCAGAAATTGGAGCATGAAAAAAGCTGGAGTGGGAGACCAAGGAAATGAATGAAAAGGACAGACAGAGATGCAAGAAAGGCTGAAGAAGAAGAAACACTGCAAAGAACCTTTAGTGCTGGCATTGGATTTCACTGGTGGAATTCCTACTGAAAACTATCAAAATCATAAATGTAGAGTTTCAGATGTTGCACTTGTGCTTCTTGTCAAGAGATTTTTTGGTTTCAAGATTTTTCTTATTTTAATGACAAAGATTATTGTAGCTGTACTTCAACTGATTTTCTATGTATTGAACCCAAATCAATGAAATAAGTCTCCAAGTGTGGATAGTGTTGCAATTTGCACCAATTTTATTCCTCTGAATTGCAGATGACTATAATACAGTTCTTTGCAGAATTCTTACTTGTGCTTCTTGATTTCTTTTCCTGTTTTTCTTGTGCTTGAGAATCTATCTTTTGTGTGTTGTGTGTGAGTGAGTGAGTGAGTGAGTGAGTGTGGTGTGGGAGTGGGATTTGAAACTTTTCAGGTATCTACCAATTTTTGTTCTTTGTCTTTGGGCAGTTCTTGAATTCTTATGGAAGTTTGAGAAAGGGAGCTACTTTTGGTGGTTATTGATCATTTTTATATAATGTTGGTATTGCCAAGTCATTTGCATTGTTTTTCCAGAATCACGTTTATTTAAAATTGATTCAAAGTACTTCTGTTGAGTGATTGCTTCTGTGGAATGAATTTTAACTTCCTTTGATAGCAGTCACACTTAGGAGCTAACAAAGAGAATGATAGCCTTTGGAAGAGATGTAACTGTCAAATGATTAGATAATAGCTTGATTGCTTTGGAAATTATTCCTAATGAGGAATTGGTGAATAGACTTAGGTTAAGATGTTTTGATTGTGTCATATGGAATGAGGAGGATCATTGAGAAAAGTACAGTACAGTATTATAGTATCTGGATGTAACTGGAAGACCAGTATAAGGCCATGTATGAAGACCTGGAATAGATGTAGATGCAGGTGGAAGTGCACACAACAGACCTCTCAGATGGAAAGCTGAGGTAGAATTGTTAGTATATTTATAATGATAAGTGGTTACATTGTGAATGCTTAAACATAGCTTAGGGTAAGCTGTATATTGTGTCAAAAGGCAAAGAAAAAGCCTTTCAGTACAATGTTGCATAATCAGTTTCTTAGAACTGATAAGAATTCGGGTTATTCAAACCAGGCTGTATGAAAAAGAAGTAGCCAGTGCTTGATATATTTGTATGTCCAGTTATTAGATTTTTGGACTGGGTTTTTTTCCATTTAGCAAGGAATAATTAGCTTCCAGTGTGGATAGAATGGTAAAGCAAAAATGAAGTGCTTATTGTAAGAAAAAATTGCTAACATTAAGAAAAACTGATCTTAGAAGAACAGGGCTCAGTACTGAGTGGTTGTGTTCATTTGGCCCCATAGGTGACCAGCAGACTTTCATCCCTACGTCTCTTTGAAACAAAGAAAAAGGCAAATGGTGAAGCTGTGGGAGGTGTAAGCTGTGACAGCTGCTGCAGATTTGTTTTATATTGCATAAATAAAGTCCTTCTCAGATCTTGTTTGCTTTTGTTAGTGGCCAGAAATATAAATTGTTTGTATAGTAATGGGAATCCTTTGTATACATAAATGTGCTTCACCATATGAGAGAGGTAGTATTCAGGTGCACTCTTCATTTGACAGTACTATAACATTTAAAAATGGCAAGAGAGATTATCAGTGTTTTAGAAACTGGACAGAGGCAAGGATTCCCATTTTTGTGTTTGCTGATGCCAGTGAACTTTAGGTGATGTTTTAAATGAGGCTGCTTTGCTTTGCGGTGTCCTTCAGACACGTTTGTGTCATCTCATTACTGTCGTGCCTTGCAGGGTAGAGTCTGTCATGCAGATAACACCAAGTGTTCCACGGCCCTAATGCCCCTAAAGAAAATCCTGGACCTATGAAATTCACATGACCATATCTTGAATGTGGCAGATCCAACAAGTGGTCTGTTCCTGCCATCTCTCCTTTTGGTAAGATGGACTGGTCTGTGTTGTTTGAAATTGTTCTGTATCAGGTTTCTGAATCAAGAAATTGATTTTCGTGTGTTAGATGGAATATCTATGATGTGCTCACATAAATTTTTGCTTGGTACAAAACATGATCGGGAAAAGAAAAGCCAATGTTTTATTTTAATTCACATAAACATTTTATTGTTAACAATATTTAATTTATAGCATTTCAAATGTTTCCAGGAGTTTTGAGACATGATGTATTGAAAAATACGATGAACTTATTTTAAACTTGAAATAGATTAGTAATTATATAACAAAAAACTTACCAGATTCATATCTGTGATTTTAATAGCTATCATAATGACATTGTCCTGATGCAGAAAATATTTTGTGGTTGAGTGAAGAAGAAGAGATAGATTTGTTACTGTTAACATTGAAATCAACCACAATACTAGTTTATATCTGTTTACATTGTGTCAGGAGTTATAAGTGACCGCTGCTTGTTTACTTGTTCTGAGTGTCTCTGGCCTCTCCACACCTGATTTGTATCCACGTCATACTCATATCATCACATTGAATAGCCAACATTGACAGGCATTGCTGTTATGAGATGGAATAGGATTGAATACATATAAATCAGTGTCCCAAAGGTCCTAATACATTTGCAGCCACTTCAAAATGCAGGAAGGATACTACAGAGGTTGATAGTTTTTTTTATCTTTTTTCACTTAGCCTTTGGTTTGGAGGTTGCTTCCCCTAGTCTGCTCTGCTCAACAGTTGGAGACATTGCTCAAAGTTTATTTGGTGTATCCATTTAGTTCATTGCTGCTTTATGTAAAGTACTGTATTGTACTTTTCATGTGTTCATTGTATGCTTCCATCTAGCTATGCAACTACTTCAACTTTTTTGTACTTCATTGAACCAACGAAGATATGCCCCATAAGGGGTAGTTCCGTCGGTGCACTGTAGGCATTACTAAAGGTTCTTTGCAGCATCCCTTCGACTCCCAGCTGCAACCCCTTTCATTCCTTTTACTGTACCTCCTTTCATATTCTCCTTGTTCCATCTTGCTATCCATCCTCTCCTAACAATTATTTCACAGTGCAACTGCTTTGAGGTTTTTCTCCTGTTACACCTTTGTAACCTTTCTCTCTCAATTTTTCAATTTTCCTTTCAGTGCTCAGTGACCTCACAGGCCCCAGTGCTTGGCCTTTGGTCTAAACTCTATATTCCATTCCATTCCAATGAAGGTATGAGCAAACTGCAGTTATGGATCCTGTGTCTTCATTTCTTTGGTTTTGTAGGAGGCTTAATCAGGAGTCAACTGGGATTCATGAAAGGATGGAGCATCATCAATTTTTTTTTTTTACCATGCATTAAAACTAAACCCCCGGTTGAGTTTGGTCTCATTAGGGATAAATTTTGCATAGAATGTATCCTTAATATTTCACCATGTATACTGAATGTATCCTTAATATTTCACCATGTATACTGAATGTATCCTTAATATTTCACCATGTATACTATCATGATCAAGGCTAATAGCTGTACTTGAACAGTAGTGGTTCCTCATAGTTCAGAGTTGACATTTTGATGGTTGTGTTTAAAACAGTGTTTCATTTGATTTTTGTGATGCTCTTTATTGCAGGCTTATATATTATAATGAAAATGGAGGTTAGGAACCCGTAATATCAAAATTTTTTTCCTCTTACTCAAGCATCGTGGTTTTATAACATCTGAGAGTTGGTCTGTGTGAGTTTCATACACTGGTAAATCACAGCGTAGAAATTGCAGTTCAGAGGAGGATTTCTTTTTTTTTTTTTTTTTTTTTTTTGAAGGAGTTCAGGGTGCAACTCCGTAGATGTATTTGTAAAGAGGCGGGTACGTTAATTTAGTAAATAATAAGTGCTGTTAATTAGCAGTGTATTTTTGATGCTGTCTTACCCAACAGTGTGAAGTTGTGAACCCTTGGACGGCCATGGTTTTGGAAGAGGTGGCCATCAGTGTCGCTCTAAGCCAGGCTATCGTTTACCAAATGTGGTTCGTGGACCGTACTGATTGAGGGAGCAACACTTTACCAGTATCACAACTCCTTCAGTTGTGCCCCAGTTGGATGTAAGTAATGCTGTGGGGTTGTTAAACTGTCTAATGAGGCTTCTTTGCAGCAATTTCTTCCCTTTTTTTTCAGTAATACTCTTTCACTTGAACTCACTAGCTGCCTCTTTAGCTTTTATTTTTGCATCATATTCATGAGGAATCCTTTGTGGGCAAGCCCTGTTAGAGTACAAATATGACTTGATTTTCTCGTCAAAGTGCTTTTTAGTAACAATATGTGAAATGTTGAGATGTGATGAATCCAAGTACACGTTATTATAATTAATGTTTTTGCCTTTTTTTCCGCTTTACTTTCTTGCGTACGTACTGCAGGAATTTCAGTGTGGTTAAGGTTTTATACATGCACCCATCACCACGACTTTGAGCACCATACTACGGGCCATTATCTGCTGGGTCCATATTTACTCTTCTGAATAACTGCTTCTCTCCCCCTTCTTGTCACATACCCAAGCCATCTGAGTTTTTAGATCTTGTTATATATTTGAGCTTCTGGAGACTACATCTCACAATAGTGGATTCATTGAGACTCTAACACTGCAATGTCAGCATTTTGTAGTCGCACCTCTTCAAACTCCCTTTCTTGTCCCTCTTAGTGACTTGTTTCAGCTGTGTAGAAGAATACAAGCCTTAATATGCACCAGAGATTTTTGCCTTTCTAAACTGGATTTTAAAAATCCCTTTTTGATGGCTTTTGTTGATTACAAGAAAGCAGTTGATGGTGTCCACAAACCAATATTTTGGAAGGTCTTGTGTCACTGTGGCATTTCTGTTTAAATATGTAAAGCCAATTGAAGTTGCCCTTGAACTAAGTAGATGCAAAGTTAATGTTGATGGGATCTTGTCAAGTGCATTTGCAGTTAACAGTGGGGTGCCACAAGAGAATGCTATTTTATGTTTGCTGTTTGCCCTTCTAGATTTTGGATGAAAAAAGTGATTGAAGATGGAAGAAAAAGTTTAAATAGGAGTAATGATGGAAAGTTGATAGACTTAGAATGTGCAGGTGACGCTGTTTTAATTAGCATAACACCATAAGATTTGCTAAGCATGCTTAGTAGACATGGGACTCAAACTAAATCTAGAAATGTCAGATGAGGACAGAATACGCACACACAGAGGGACAAAACAGCTTGAAAGGGAGAAAGAATGAACGAGGTTCAAACTTTCAGATATTTGTTGAAATTTGGTGAAAGACTAAATAAGAGTTGGAAATCAGATAGGATGAAATTGCATACAAATGTAAGATTACAATTAATTCTAGTGTGACCTGTATTGCCATACAGACTTGACTCATGGTAAGGCAATTCAGTTATATCTGAAAGATTCTGTTGATTTATAATGAAGATTGAAGAGGAATATTAGGCATCAGATGGCAGGATGGGGCTAGATTTGATGCCATAAAGGAACAACAGAAGCTCCAGATGTTGATGAGATAATGATGAAAGGGAGATGGAGCTGACTAGGGCAGGACCTTTGCACAGCCCCTGGGAGAAAAGCACTTGATAGTGTCAGCTTGGCCCCAGTGGGCACAAGGAGGCTTGGAAGACTGAGACCTACTTGGATGAGAATTATGGGAAGGAAGTTTGGAGATGAGTTGAGATTTGTGGCAGACAATGCACGGAAAAAATATGAGTGGCGGAATTTTGGAGGTGGTGGTGAGGATGGTGATATTCAAGTGATAGTGTTGATAACCAGTAGTTCAACTCTTTCTGTTTTATCCAGTCTATATTGCTACTCTTTTTTTTTTTTTTATTTCTACCCTTTCAATACATGTTCCACAATCACTTTTCCAGGGTGATTACTAGTGAATCCTGAGTATTTCCAGCTTGTTCACTTCCTAGCTTGTTTTCCTTATTGGTCAGTAAAACATTGGTTAGCTTCGTTAATTTGCAGTCTTCTCTCTTCAAATCTTTGATCCTGAAGCAATTTCAAGACCTCTTTCTCTGACTGTAGTGTTATCACAAGGGTGTATAAAGCAGCTCTCAGGGGCCTGTTTCTGCACATGGTTGTAGTTCCCCCTCAATCCCTTGGGGGACGATAAAGGACTTGATTCTGGTCCTTCATGGATGCCAATATAAATTGCAGATTCTTTTGATGTACCTTCCTGTCTCTTTATTTGTTTTGCAAGTATTTTTATACCTTCTGTTTATAGTGTCCATCTAGTTACTTTTCTTGGTACTGTACTCTCAAATATCTTTTCAAGATATACAAATATAATTCTCCCTTTTTACCTGGTGGTCATTAAATGAATTCTATGAGTAGCAGGTATTGTTTATTTATAACAGTGATAAAATCGATGCAGCCTGTTTTAGGTCATTTGTACTTCATACCTTTATTGGAATACTTTTCTCCGGTGTGGATGTTTGCTTCTGCCAGAGATTTATCTCTTTTAGATAGAGTGGTTTGTGGTGGTAGGTTTCTGTTTCCTAATAGTAGCAGTTATGACTTGGAATGTTGATGGATGGTCTCCTGTTTGTCACTTTTTCAAAAGTGTTGTATTTCAACAGAGATCTTTCACATTCACAATTGATCCCTGATCCCCTTTATCTGCTGAAAACAACCAGATTTGCTGAACAGCAGCACAATATGCAGTAAATGTGCCTCGCTGTTAAACTTCTCTGTTCCAGAGGTCCTTTATTCCTCTCACCTTTGGACAGTGGAACGGCTAGCCTCCCAGAGGATGTCGTGCAGTTGGAACTTCAGAAGATCAAGAGAAAATGCAATGTATTACTACCCAGTTACTATTCTTGGGTTGTAATACATTTTTATGTATTTATTAATTTCTGTATTTCCCTTTATTTCCTCTTCTTCCTAATGAACACCATAATATTCTTTGGAAGCTTCTTGAATTTCAAGTCATTGGCCCCTGTGGGTTTGTTCCTTGTGAATAGGTTTCATCTACTGAATAATAATAATAATAATAATAGTAATAATAATAATATTATTATTATTAATAAATCTGACAGAAACATAGGTAAGGCAAAACCAAACTGAAGAATGTGAAGGGCTTTCAGAGAGATTCTTTGAGAAGCCAGTGATAATTCCTTGCAGTAGTGATGATAGAGAATTGTGGCATATCCAGATTTCTGTGCTAATCAGTCGGTATCAGAGCTTGGTAGTTTGTTCTGCCAGCCATATAGAAACGTATTTCAGATGTATTTTAATTTGCTTTCATTTCTAAATTATATTTGTCAGGGATTCAAAAGCTGCCATTTGACTACAATCGCATGGAGGAATGTGCACGCCAAAATATCTCTCAAAGGATTACAAGTGTCCTGGGTGGCAATGCATATTGTAGAGGCGACACGAATGTTGAAGAAGTGAGAGAGTCCCTGAAGTCAGTCCTGATGATCTGGTTCTCCGTGGTGATGACATTGCATTTGGAGTTGAAAAGCAGTTGGAGATTGAGGTTAGGATGGCCCTGCCACTGGCAGATTTCCTGAATGCTTTCCTCCAAGTAGGAATAATTTAATTTTTTGAAGTATTAGTACAGTATATCCAAAGTATATAATGCAGTTTATCATACTGAGATAAAAAAGTAACAAAATCTGCAATATAAATCTGTTACATACATAGCAGCGACTCACGAACACCTTCTGAGGTACTTCAGTAGTATCTGACAGCATTCAGGCCACAAACTCTTCATCCACAGAGTGAAGCTTCCATAGATAAATATCAAACTTGTTCAGTCTTTCAATACATACTTGGTGAGTTTGAAAAGAGATCTTACTCCTCAGGGGAAACCAAAACGTGACAATATTACTAGATATTTGACAACTGAAATTGGTAGTGAATATCTGTAACTACACTGAGGGAAACTAAACAGTTCTCTTCATTTGTTTTGGATTTTAGTGTGAAACATTATTTTTTTGTTAATAATAACAGTATCCAAGACTAAAAATAAACTTGCTTTATGTGGTTCTTTGTTAGCATTAGAATCACCCAGAAATCTGTGATCCAAGAACTCCTCAGCGTAAATGACTTCTGTACTAAGAGGCTACGTCATTTTCTGCCTGGCCACTTTTCCAGATGTCAGACATTTTTAAATGATTCTGTGAAATTGAATTTTAAGTGTAAAATAAAAGTTATTTTAAGTTAGGAACTCAGTGGAATTGTTGTTTGCTGTAAGATCTAAGATGTTCAAGCGCAAGCTATGATAATGGGTTCTTTGGTACTTAATGACAAACTTTGTTACTTATCAGAAAACTAGACCTCCAGAGTGTCTGTGAACTTGAGGTGCTACTGTTTGGAATCGTCATTCAAAGGGATATCCCTCTTTGCTCCCATGAGAACACAGGAGGCATTTGTCTTTATGTGGATGTACCTTCAGATAGGTGAGGGCTGGGGCACCGCACACTCATCTGACTGTCAGCGCAGTTTTTGTCTTGGCTGTCATTTGGATAAGACGTCCCTTTGCTGTTGTTTTCATGGAACTCTATGGATGGGAAGTTCATCTCGACACTTTGTATGGGTTTTTGGTACGTCGTGGGTGCTTGAACCAGGAATTCTTTTTGTTCCAGAGGTCTTTTATCCCTCACACTGTTGGACTGTGGAATAGTCTCCCTGAGGATATTGTGCAACTAGAGCCTCAAAAGTTCAAGCAGCATCACTCATTACTACCCTAAAACAATTCACCTTGTATTTTAATCTCTTTATGTATATTTTTATCTTTTATATCTGTTAAATTATTCATTTATCTTTGTCCTCCTATCTAATAACCGGTCTCTTCTTTGTACTTCCTTTTATCTTTTGTAACGTAATGAATGCCATTATGGGCTTGTTCCATATGAGTAGGAGTTTCTTTTCTGAATAATAATAATAATAATTTATTTATTTTGGGATCTTGATAAAGTCTTTGGATTTGCCATACTATGACAATTTTACCATTGTTCACATAAGGTAGTATGTCTTTGCAGCAAGACTCTGGGTTTGTATTCCAGGAAAATATTGTCAGTGATTCAAGAGTTGTATGATCTTGGGCCTTAGACAGAGAAGCAGTTATGGTTACTGTCTCTGTGCTTCCTGCTTGGTCTTCAGACTTCTGAAGAGGAGATGAGGAGTCATTTGGCTTTTCCTGCTTGGGGTTGACTTTCACAAATTCCTGTAGGCATTCCCTTCCTTCTCCTGTAAGAGATGCCAGTGTTTGATCCCTTCACTAGGACCAAAGCACTGGGAGAAACTTGGCTTGGTCAAGAATGTTCATAACTGACCTTTGACTTCTGAAGGTTTAGATAGATTTCCTCTTGACTGGCCAGTCTTTTGGCTACTAGTGCCCACTCTAGGTGTGAAGAAGCTCAGGCACTTGATTTGCCCCTTCATCTTCATCTTTCTCCTTATGCATTTACAAGTGTGCTTGTGCCTGGTCATCTTCTTGAGAACTCTGTCTCTCCCAATATTTACCCGTTAGTGGTTGGTGATTGGCAAAAAGTTCTGATCTCCTGTAAGGTGGTTGTTGGTGTACTTACACGAGCTCTTCCTCCTGGTGGTTCAGATCCTCGCAACTACTGGTGACTGTGGTCTGCAGATTCTGTATGGTTGCTGGAATCCTCCTTTGAGGGGGTCCTGGGACCTCAGCCAAGAGCCCAGTTTATCTCCAGATGGGAAAGACAGGACTTTTTAGAGCCATTCCTAGAATATGGCGTGATCATACACTTGACCAGGGAGCTGGCATTTCTGGCCAGTGATTGACTGTCCCTCTAATGTGGAGGAGGTTTGTGACCTCAGGTTCCAGTCCCTTTGGAACCATGCCAATCTTATTCCATGAGATAAAGTAGTGAGTCTCCATATCAAAGTGGGGCTGATTGTTGGGTGAATATCCCCTCCCCTCACCTACATGGCAATGTTTACCCGCCTTGTTACCAAGCTACAGTGTCTGAACCAGTTTGCCCTGAACATACAGTCTTGTAAAAGATTGGGGTTTGTATTTCTAAGAAAAATGCAAATTATCCTGAATATTTCAGATTATTTAATATAAATAGACCTTCAGTAAATCCGTTATTTAGATCCTAATTTTTCACCCAAGTGATTAATATTTCAAAATTTTGAGTATTGACCCTATAAAGATGAACTTATTTTTTATCTATATACTATTTTAAAAATTAAAATGTAATTAAAAATTTTAACGTTCCTGAAAGTTTATGTTAGCAGTATTCTTCTTATTGTTGTACTGTAGTATATTCGTATACATGATTGGAAGTATTTACTATACAGTGTCACAGAACAAGATCTTATGTTTCAGTTTGATGTATATACTGTGTGTGGAAGTCAAATGTTGCCGACATAAAATGACAAGGACATCGTGGGACTTCATCACATGAAGAGGAAGAAGTTTCTGCATGACTGTATACATCAGTCATCACATATGCACGAACACTGGAAGCAGTCAAGGAAATAATGAATACATACAGAGTTGGATTTAGGACCTAGCACATGGTTGTTCACTGTTATCACCCTGTTGCCTCTTCAGGTGGCTTTGTATTTGACCTGTTTGATTTGCTTGGGTAGAACAGTTGTGGCACACTGATTATCTGTAACCCTCTTATGGTGCATTCCATGATGGGTTCCACTTGCTGATGTTTATCTGTGGCTAGAAAGGCCTTGGCTTTGAGTCTCGTCTCTCTTCTCCCACTCCTAGTTCTTATCTCTTGCATCAGCCATCTCGTCCTGTTGTTGCTTTTAAGCTGTTCAGTCCCCTCATACCTCCAGGCTGCTACGTTTTGTGGCCTCTGCTTCTTAAGACCTTTGCATTTGTGGGTTTTTTTTATTGAATAATTTCACAGCATGGGTTCCCTACAGAATTGGCTACACTTATATAAACATTCTATTACAGTACTTTCTGTTAATACATCCTGAATAGGATAAAGCCCTTGTGAAGAGACTGGGACTGGGAGTTCCCTTGCATCATTTTCATAGCCTTTGTTCAGCCCTCAGAGGTTGAAGGGGATTTGGGTTGAGGTAGGTGCTGTTCCTCCTGGAGGGCTGAGTTTCCAGACCCATTGATGTCCAAGGGAGGGACAGCAATGGAGAGACTTCTCTCTTTGCAACATGAGAGAACTGTGTCCCTTATCCCCAACCTTCCTGGCTCTTGTCCCTTTGGTGGTCTTGTGATCTTTTCCACAATTGGTCTTTTAGATTTACGACTATTGTTTGTTTCCACTTCTCGGTTTGGAATATTGCCTTCCACATTAAGCCTTCGAAGTGTTCATGAGGCTTCAACATCAACTATTCTAACCGTCTTCAAGTCCTGTTTTTTAGTGTTAGTGTTTATTTTCGAGATTTCATTGTCTTTTGACAGACCGAACCTTTGACATTTGTCCTGACTTCTGAATTTAATCTCCAATACTACACGTTTGTTCACTTATTCATTCTTGTAACTTTATCAGTTTCCACCATTCATCAGTCTTCTAAGTCCCATATCATTGGCATTCTTCATTTTCGTTCAACCTTTCCTTGCAAATGTTTTTGTTCTTAACTGGCATTATCTGTTGGTTCTTGGACGAATCTCAAAGCTACTTAAATAAAATACTTTATCCCCTTATATACCTGTACAGTCTGTAGCTTTTGTTATTTTTTCTCATAACATTATTGAATATGTATTTTTTAATTTTTGCCTTGTCAGTCAATTTAGCAGCACCTTACAGTCCTTCAGCCTTTGACCATCCTTTTGTGTGTTTTAAATTATGTAAATTTTGCTCTACATCCATTGCAGGTATTTCCTGTAGCTTTTCTCCCGTCACAATGCTTCCTCAAACTGTGACCGCCTTACATGGAATAGTCTTTGGTTTGAGGCTAGCCAGCAATTCTGTTCTTCAAGTCTAAGTCGGTTAGTTTATCCTCCCTTCTCCATTTGAGGTATTCCTTGCAAGCTTTCATTTGTTGCCTTTACGACAATCAACAACAACTAGATCCTCTAATATGCTTGTGAACCCCATCACATTCAGTGCATTATCTCTTCATAGGTATTACTAATAGTTCCTTAACCCTGTGCTGTTCTTGAGACTGCGTTTCACATTTATCACTGCAATTTGTATTTCCATTGAGTCTCAACACAGTGTGGTTCTCCTTTGGAACAAAACTCTTTCTCCTGCAAATAGATGTTGAGCTAATGTTTGAAGTGATTAATTTAGGTTAGGATGGAAACCTTTTGGTCTAACTGCTGTGCCTTTTGACCTTTGCCATTCATATTTTAACATCTTGCTTCCAGCCTCTGCTCAGTTATTTCACAGTGCAGCTGCGAGCTTCTCTTCCTTTTCTTCTTTCGACCGTATCAGTCCCACTTTATAGAAGGGTCAGCTGCTCTAATCGACTTTCTCCATCTATTTTAGAATTGTATTCTGTGTCTCTTCTTCCCCCAGTCCCACCTCACCCATACCCCTTCTCACCACTTCCATCTGATTCACTGACGCCCCACACTCCCCATCACTGGCATGTTCTCAGCTCTCTTGATTGGTTCCACCTCCTCTCTTCTTATTACATGGCCATAGCTTCTCAAATGAGCTTCCCTGCCTTCTCCTCTACGTTACATATACCACACATTCTTCTTATATCTTGAATCCCCCTCCTTTCCAGCAATCCATCTCAGCTTCCTCATCTCGGTTCTTTCCAGCAGCCCCTCCTCTTTCCTCTTAGTGCCCAAGTTTCTGCCCCATATAATAGCACGAGCCTGATAACCGTCTTATAAATCTTCCTTTTGAGTCTTAAAGGCATTTTCTTTTCTAAAACGACTCCAGTTACTTTTCTCCATTTTCACCATCTTCCTTCACTCACTGTCTCACTGCTTTCTCAGTATCTCCCTCCTCTGTTACATTGATCCCAAGTAGTTAAACTCTCTTTTGTTTTAGCACTGTACAACTTCCACTTGAATGTTCACTTCTTTATGTCCGCCTTTTCTACCAATCATCAACTCTGTCTTTCCAAAGCTCACTTTCAATCCTTTCCTTTCTAAGGCTCCTTTCCATGCTCAAAACCTTTCTTGCAGTTCTTCTTTTGTGTCTGCCATAATGACTAAATCGTCAGCAAACATTAGTTCCCAAAGTTCTTCATCGTTCCTTAATTCTGATGTCAGTGTCTCTATAATGACAAGGAACAAGAATGGACTCAGAACTGATCCCTGATGGAGGCCAACCTCCACTGGGAATGCCTCATCGGTCCCCCCATATTTTGTCTGAACTGTGGTTCTTGCCTCCTCTTGCATCAACCTCACTAACCTTCCCAACTTCTCTTTCTCTTACACCAATTAGCATGAAAGTGGTATTGAAACCTACTGCCTATGAGGGTAGTAGGAAGTATCTCCAAAAACTCATTTCTATATTGGTAAGAGATATCAAAGGATCAATTGCCTTATGAAGGTAGTTGCAATCTGAAAGATGTTAAGCCTTAGTGCTAGCATAGGAAACGCTGCTTCCAGTAAATGCTAAAGAACCTAGAATGAAAATCTAGTATTTTGAAATATTAAAGTATAATATTAAACCCATTTCATAAATGGTCTATTAAAAGTCATTATTTTAGGGTAAAGCCAAACCCAGTTGGATTTTGAGAGGCCCATTTTCTCTGAACTGATTATATAAGCTATACTTTGGCAAAAATTTTTTTATGTGCAACCTGTGCTAATTGCTTGATATAGGCCATGATTTATAAAATGTGAAAGACGACTCTAAATTTAGTTTTCTATGAGCCAATATAGAATGGTCAATCCCCCCTTCACATAATCCCATTTTTTATCAGAAACTGATGCTGAAACTGCCAAGACTTCGAGAAAAGTATTGCCCCTTAAACCCACTTTCTGTAAAGGAGAATGTTAAGGCCATAATCTTTGATGAAAGTAATAATTTATGTCTATAAGTAGGGTAAGAATTCACATTGCCAAGAGGTAGGAAGAAGTAACCCCCTTAACACGTTTCTTTAATGGCAGATTCCAGATATAAGTGATTCAATGGAACCCAGTAAAAATACGTCGACTTCCTTTATAACGACCTGAAAGACAAAGTTAGTCCTCGAAAATGGACAATTATGTTTATGAACATTACCATGTTACTACCGTTGGCAAGTGGTTATATTGTGGTGATAGACTATATTATCATTAGCTGTCTTATATAGAACTTAATCCATGATGCTATTAAGAAAGCAATTTAGTCACTTTATACTTGATTTTGATGTGCGTGACCCCACCCACTGTGACTTTTGAGAAATAAAACTCGGAAATTAATCCAGAGTATTTTATTTTCCCAATAAAGTATGTCACAATGGTTTGGTGCAATTGGTTGATAAAATGATTTTTTACTCCCCGGAGCCAGCACTGCAATGTCCCGAAGGGGAAGAATCCTCATCAGGACGTAACCAGCCAGTTACGAGCTTCGAATACGATTCACAGCGGCCATTTTCTAAGTGGACAGCTGGTTGTCAAAGATGGGACAAGCCCTTACTTCCCTTTTACTCTCCCTGATATGTTCCCATTTTCTCTGATACTTCAAATATGTCAGACCTTCTCAGATGTGAAAGGGAACTCGTTTGTAAGGGTGGAGGGTGCCAGGTAAGGTTCCCCAAGCCTTACGGAACTTCTCCCTTAGGACTGATTTTTGTACGTAACAAAATGGCTGCCAAAAGTCTTACAGAACAGGGCAATCAATACCCATGAACTTTACCGCCACTTTCTTCCCACATGCATATCATGGCCGAAGGACTAAGCCAATTTCCTCTATAGAATACGAAGGAATCTCTTCAGTAAGTAACCTCACTTTTTGACATCATGGTCTCAGTTTTCGTTCACCCAAACCTCACGACTTTCTCTCACGTCTCATTAGAGAAAACTGTCTTATTCACACTCATAGAATAAGTAACTACGCAAAAGCCATAACTATGATAAAATATTCTCGATTTATTTTAAAAAGAACTTCTCTCATTTTATTAAAGAAAATAGGTCTTATTAGCCATAAAGGAAAATGGACTAATTAATAGCCCTAGTTATCGAATATTTACGAGTTTTTTTTATTTTATTTTACCATGAAAGGAACTTCCTAAAGAAAACGATTTGCATCCCCATCATAGAAAACGTGCAGATGACAAGCAATCGCCATGACTATGATAAATGTATCGTACGTCTTAGCCATTGATATCAGGTTCTTAGCCGACAGAACTCTTTACTTAGAGCAGCAAAGCATTATTTACTCTCAATATTCCTTGGTAAGGTTATTCCACCTTTATTTTCCGGTATATTTATTTTATACAAAATATTGACTTTGTTCTCTTTAAACAAAAGATGGACTTCAATTAACTTTGAATATTGTAAGGATCTCATTTCGCCTCTTTCAACATTTCACATGATTTTGGCTGTTTATTTTATATAAAAATGTTTGGCTGTTTATTTTATATAAAAGTGACTATACTAGTGGTCAATTCTGGCGTAGTGCCGTTACAAGCACGAGACTTATAGCAAAGTTCAATAAATTTTTAAATTTGGTGCTTTGACACTCCATACAGCACTGGCTTCATATTCTTTGATTGATACTTTAAAAATTTAATTTCCTAACCCCTTTTAGAACTTGGTTTGATACTTCACTATTATCTCTCATTGACTTACAAACTTTAAAAAAAATTTTTTACTAGTTATTGTTCAAAATGCTTTCTTTAAAAAAATTTTTTACTAGTTATTGTTCAAAATGCTTTCAAAAATTTTCCCTTGTAAAATTTGATACTTGGAATAGAACTGTAAATTAAAATACTTAAACAAGAATATTTAGATTCAAGCTTCACTCTACTGTCCTGGCATATTTATCTTAAACTTGACTTGCATTTAAAACTTCAAAGTTTTTAAGCTTCCTGTCATTTTAATGAACAGGTTACATAGGACTTTTGCCTACAAGTTACACTTGAAAGTATGGAATGATCATCTATATCTCTGATGTCCTTCAGAATCAACTACAGGAATTTTACAAGTACATAAACCAAGCATAAACCAACTAACTTTATATTACTTTAAAGAACAAGTCATCCTTTGACCTTTGTTGCAAAAATCTCAGTCAATGACAGCAGGACACATACCATCCCTCCAAAAGCAGATGAGTGACCCAAATCCCTTGAGCACCTCATGGCCAGACACCATTCAATGTAAGTGATTGAGTCGGGTAAACGGCAGGAGATATGCAAAGCTACTGTCCTCCTGCCCCGAGTTCTTCCTCCCCCAGCAGGACAGCAGGTCGGACTAATGTCAGCCTTCACCCTACACGTGGACCACCAGGCCACCTTAGGTTCTGTGCATTAAACCTTTTTGAAGGATTTCCTCCAGGCACCTTTAAGAGTCTCTGAAAATGACAATTCTATGGTCGCATGTTTGTGATAATCCCTACTGTTAGCCGTATTACAAACAATTCCACTTTAATGGGTAGGAAAAACTGCCTTGTTTCATCTGACAATATTGCACCAAACCCTATACAACAGTAGATTTGGACTGATCTCTTTAAAACCTATAATTTGGACCTTTGCATAACTTTTCCTAACCAAGACTTCTTAGCAAAAATGCATCTGGAAAAAAATACAAACTATCAAGACTTCACAGGTGAAAGTTTTCAAACAAACCACAACCCCTCTAAAATTTTTGAGCAAAAAGCTACACTTTCAGACAGACATCATGAAAGCAAAAACACAGTAAAACAAGCGAGAGCACTTGAAGGGAAAAAAGTTGCATAACATTGTAAATTTTCATATATGACAAACTGAGACATTAAGGAGGTTATTACAAGCAATCCAACTTTCCTTTGATGAAGTATAAACTAGCAGGCTTTCTAATACCAAATATTACGAACCAACAGTTTTTTAAAGCAAAAATACAGGAAAAAATAAACTTTCAAGTCTTAACATCACAATTTTACTCAAACTCTTAAGTATCACACACTCTCTTCTTCACCTACAGATGTTTCTTCCCTAAATGCAAAAGGGTCACAACTTCCTGAATGCAAAATATCAAGACTTCTGAAACCTCCACTCACACCAAACTAAGCAACACCTGAACACCAGATGATCACAAACAAATACTTCCAACTCACAAACACCAATTTTTGTCCATACAGTATTCCAAACTCCTGATGATAAGGAAGCCTGGTGGTGGAATGATGAAGTGAAAGAGGGGGTGAAAAAAAAAAAAAAGAGAAGTATGGAAAGCAAGAGGATAAGGAGAGGTACCAAAGACATAAGCAACAAGTCAAGAAGGAAAGGCAAGAGCATTAGGTGACACGTATGAAGAGCTGGAAACACCTGAGGGGGAGAGAAAAACTCACAGAATTGCAGTCGAGGGACAAGAACACCAAAGAATAATCCCATATAAAACAAGTTAAGGATTGGAATGGAGTGGTTTTATGCAACCAGGATAAGATGAAGGAACGGTGGAAAGGATATTATGAACACCCATTAAATGAAGGAAATTCTTTGAAGATGGATTCCAGAACCTTGGTATGACACACTATTAGCAGGAAGGAAGTAAAGAAGATGAAAACTGGTAAAGCAAGAGGACCAGATGGAATTCCTGCAGAGGTGTGGAAGAGCCTGGGAGAACAAGGAATAGAGAAGCTGTGGGAAAAGATACCAAAAGGATGGAGAGAAAGCTTTGTTTGTGCCTATCTATGAAGAGAAGGGTGACATCCAGGATTGTGTAAACTGCAGAGGAATAAAGCTAATGTCTCACTCCATGGAAATCTGGGAAAGAATAATGGATCAAAGAATTAGGGAAGAAACATCTGTAGGTGAAGAACAGTTTGGTTTCATGCCAAGAAGAGGAATGACAGATGCAGTCTCTGCCCTCTGACAGATGACTGAAAAATACTGGGAAAGCAGAAAGGACTGCACATAGTATTCATACACCTGGAAAAGGTGTATAAGAGTCCAATGCCAAGAGGTCTGGAGGTGTGAGTAAAGGGAACACCGGAGAAGTATGTGAGGTTGGTTCAAGATGTGAGGAACAAAAACGCAGGTTAGAAGCATGTTGTTTGCTGATGACGACATTGTGTTATACAGCACCAACAGGGCCAGTGGAGTCAAAACTAGAGTAATGGAGGAAGGTACTGGAAGACAGAGGATTAAAGATCAGTAGAAACAAAACTGAATACTTTAAGTTTTAATGAAGATCATGACTCCAAGATTAGTATGGAAGGGCCAAGGTTGATCCAAGTAGAGAAATTTAAGTATCTTGGTTCAACAGTGGCTGATGATGGAAATTTGGATGTAGAAATAACACACTGAGCGCAGGCTGGATGGAAAAATTGGAGAAAGATGTTAGGTGTTTTGTGCAACCACAGAATCAACCCAAAGGTTAAAGGAAGAGTGTATAAGACAGTAGTGAGATCAGCTTTGATGTATGGAGCAGAAACATGACCAGTAAAGAGTGCAAGAGAAGAAATTGGATGCAGTAGAGGTGAAAATGCTCAGGTGGATGTGTGGAGTAACAAAAATGGACAGGATCAACAATGAAAATTAGAGGAGCTACTGAAGTCATAGCACTATCAAATAAGGCTCTATGAGAGCTCAAATTTCAACCTTTAGTCTATCTTCCATAAAACTCAGCCATTGTAAAATAACCCCTCAAATCCTATTGCACCATGAGCAAGGACTCAAAAACCAAACCACCCTCAAGCAAATGCATCCTGAATCATATACAAGACAAAGATAAGTTTCAAAAAGGGCATCACAGTAAGTACTGTAAATTTCAATCTTTCTGAAATTCCAGAAGACAAAACTAAGATAACCTTTACACAAATTCACTGACACGTAAATTGCACATCGGTGTAAAAACAGGGAAGACTCTTCACTTACAGCAGGACCAGTGTCATAAATCAAGTTGCCCAAGATCAGGTCTATTAGCTAAAAACCAGTTGACATTCTAGTGAATTCTCAAGTTACCGTAACAGCATAAGGCCTGCCAAGACCTTTTTGGAGCTGTGAAAAAGCTGTCCCAACTATACCCCTAAATATCCACAAAAGCAATAATACAGTCTTGTATCATAATCCCTTAACAAAAAAAAAAAATCACATCAGGGGAATTGATCTATTTCAAGAGCCACCACTAAGCTCACTACAAAACATAATATTTTCATTGTCTATAAACCCTTTAAAGGAGCCTGTGAACACCTGAAACCAATCAAAACTTCATAAAATCTGATGTTACCATTTCAAAAACTTGTGGTGACTTCTGTTGCTTCTGTAAAGAAATGGCAACTAGTTTCTCCATAAATTCTGTTTCATTCTAATCTACACAAGCTTTTCATGAGAAGATTTTCACAGTAATGAAGCTTGCAATCAGAAATTAACCCCCCAAAATTTGACCACTTTTCTCACTATATTAAATGACGCATAAAATTGTTTTACAAGTTCATCGTTTGCATTCAGTGACATTTGGGGATCTCAACACAGCCACAGTACCATGGCATTTGGTGACAGAAAAATAACCTTTCCAATATATCCAAGGCCACACTATTACATATTACAGACTTGTCAAATACTTTTGTTTCCATCAATTCTAGGCCAAAGGCTTCCATTGAAATTCCTCTGCAATTAACGCACCAGTGTTTTCTGGTTACTGGCAACGCTTTTTTTTTTTTTTTTTTTTTTTTTTTTTTTTTTTTTTTTTTTTTTTGTCTATTACGAGCAATGTTATGAACTTGTAAGGTTTCATGCACAGACTTCTAAAATGGTTGCTGCAGTATTTATCCCTCCTTTATGTCAAATACACGAACAAAATATCTACCCAAGATGGGAAGGAGTTTAGGCCCCAAGCTGGTACCCCCTTTTGAAGTTATGGTATGTGTCCGAAATGTCAATGAAAGTATTGTTGCATTCTCAACTTGCTAGATATTCTGATCTATCTAGTGTGTAACTTCTAAGACATCCTGCAGGTATAGATTATACTCAGTATTTTTAATTTCAGAGAATCATTCTGTACAAGTCTCCCCTTCCAAAAAAAAAAAAAAAAAAAAAAAAAAAAAAAAAAAAAAAAAAAAAAAAAAATTCTTAGAAAATCTTCAAATAATTTGAAGCCATGTGCAAGGAGCATCTCTTAGTAAATAATTTTACTAAATAATTCTCAATGAAAATAAATCAATCTCGTAAAAATATCCTACAAAAAATCAAAATGACCTTATCAACCAATTATGCAAATATATCGATCCACTGACCCTAAGGAAGAATTCTGTCCGTACAATATCAATCTCACAAAGGCTAAAACTTTCAAAAATATATACACCATAACAGATCTTTTGCTTATTGTTTCTCATCATTCCATGAGATTAAATAAAAGATTAATTTTCTATAACAAGATGTGAGAGAAAGAGAAAGTGTGAGATATCTAAAAAACCAATAAGACAATTTAGAAATGTGAACCTTGCAGATTTTCCTCCATGTTATCCATAGAAAAAATGAGCTAGGATTTTTGGCCATTAAACATTTCTGGAATAGAATTTTGGCAGTAAAAAGCGATGGACTTTGTACACCAACTCATAAGACAAGTGTCTAGCAACCATTTGCTCTCAAGTCCAAATAGTCATAAGAATGAACAGTCAGGCAACCTCAACCAACACCAAGTTTGACTTCCCGTAAATTGTTTACATTTGAGAAGAACCAAATATTCTTCAGTGACAGAGAAATTGGAAATACATCTGGGAGAGTACAAGGAAAGTAAGAGGCTGTCCCATCTTGGCAAACAGCTGTCTGCTTAGAAAACAACACTTAGAATCTGCTTTGAGGCTTAACTGACTGGTTACCTCCTGCTAAGGACATTCCCTCTTCAGGGCACTGCAATGCTGACTCCAAGGAGTCCTTTCTTTTTTATATTCTTCCCAGTTTCCACAGTTTACATACAAATCCTCCAGTTTTTTAAAACAATGGATATATATTATAAGGACTTCCGCATTTCAACTTTGATCCCTTCAATAAGCCATAATACATATTTATTCTTTATAGACTGCAGACTGTTTATAGAGAAGGTTCTCATTCTCAGTGCCCTCAACCTTAACCATCAAGCATCTCCTCTCAAACTTCAAGACGAGATGAAACCCAGTTTAAAAATAGACAACAAAAACATTAATATACGAGTCTTTCAGTCGAGAAACATGCCAAGTGCCATCCTGGGCCATAGGTATTTTTAATTTAATTATTATATTTTAAAAATGGCACTTGGCATGTTTCTCGACTGAAAAGCTTATATATAAGATATAAGATCCCTTTTCTTGTATATTAAATCTTCATATGAGCCTTTCAGTCGAGAAACATCCTGGGCCAAAGTATTTTTAATTTAATTTATTATATTTTAAAAATGGCACTTGGCATGTTTCTCGACTGAAAAGCTCATATGTAACCTGAAGCTCACTTAACTTAATGAATGCAAGTAACTATATACTGAACACCCAAAGTTTGACCACAATTTCATCCCCTGACCACCTCAGTGATCTGTGGACAATGTGCAAAGAAAAGAATTTCAAGAATGAAGTTGAAGAGTTTTAAAGAGTAGGGTACTTAGTCCCCGTGCGGGAATGAAGAGCAAAAGCACCTGTGTGGTGTACATAGAGGGCTGAAGCAAAGCATAAAGTATGAAAAGTAAAGCATGTAAATAAATGACTTGAGCAAAGCACAGTGCGCACAATAACTTTATAATGCAACGTGCGCAGGATAACTTTATAATGCAAGGAAGGATGTATCTAAGTTCAAGATAATGCAAAGGGAACTTTGAGGAGAGAGAGAGAGAGAGAGAGAGAGAGAGAGAGAGAGAGAGAGAGATAAACCAGACCTCTGAAACAAGAGGCATAAGGAAAGACCCTGAAGGAGTAGTGTGTACCCAAGATGTTTGCAAAATAAAGTTAGGTGAGGACAGAAGGGTGAGAGGGAGAAACAGAAATCATTCACACACTATTCACACTAATTCCCCAAACTCTCAACCCTTTGGATACAAAACAATAATATGGATTATACTGCAGCTACTTTTGGGGAATTATTTGGTGCTACCACTTTCACTTTATAAGGCCTTGCTTTATCATGCCAAGAACCAACTGTCAAGTGATTCTGTTATTACCTTTCCAGGCAGAATGGCAGTTGAGGACTAAGAGAACTGAGCAATAATCAGAAATACAGAAGTCCTTCTACAATAAAATATATCTACAATTGGTCTCAACAAAAGGTTCCCATTATCTAAATTTTCCAAATTAAATTTTAAATTTAACAGCTTATGATAATTTGACCACACCACTAACAACAGTAATTACATGAAACATAACATTAGTTGAAATAAAACAAGTTATACCATAACCTACAAGAAAAAACATTTCAAGACACTAAGCTGCATTACCAAGTTCTAAAATTGAGAACACCTCTCAATCCAAATTAGGGAGGGAAATTTAAGGCCAAATGTAAAGCCAATACCACATAGAACATTTCCTTCCAATATAACTCAAAACACTAACTGAAATGACTGCTTGCAAGCAGAGACAAAGCTATTCATTAAATTTTCTCTACTGATATGAAATCTGACTGACCTGGTACTACCTGTCAATGACAACATGCTCATTGCACGGCTTCCTCATACAAAGCCCCAGGGTGTGCAGCTCTATAACAGAACCCAAATGACAGTCAAAAATCTTCACTTTTGCTTTCCACCAATCCCCTTAAAATCACATTCAGTCCTACTTCCTTCTTTAATGAAATCTTAGTCCAAAAAATCAATCCCTTCATGAGAACCTTACAGTTAAGAGACGTACAACTTGCTTGCCTTATGGATTCACCAGGTAGTGAATTTTAAACAAAGCAACTCTCCTGTAAGTGAAATAGTCCACTGAGATTTGACTGAATTCCACTTTTAGAACAAAGGCCTGCAATACATTGTACTATGTTCTCATGGAGAAAATGAGGAGAGTTTGCCAGATTTTAATCCTTCTAGAAAATATACCAATCAATGCAACACTGCAATATGACTTAGCTGTTTGCCGATTGATTCTGCTTAAAATACTTATTTCTCAACCAAACACTTTTCAATTCCAAACTGATCTTACTTCACATACCTAACCACACTTGTCAATTGTACCAAAACCTTGAATTTTGAGCAATCAATACTTCACATAGCTGTAGTAACCCCTGTTAACACAAGGCTAAACAGCCCTTGCAGCAGTGTCTTGAAATATGCAGAGATCCAGTGACAACAATGCGCTTCACACAGCAGTAGTAACAATTTTTAATCACCTGTTTCTGTTCAATGTTTAGAATGATGCATTTTTTAATGGGAACCCTTTTACAAAGTTAAGACCATCACTTAAAAGTTACACCATATTGTCAAAATATATCATACTGTATTAAACCAAGCCATTATTACCCCAAGTCTCAAAGGGGTGTCAATCTTTAAAACATTACAAGGCATGACCATGAAGCTATTAAAAACTCGTCCTATATTTTGCTATAACTTATGCATAGCAAATTAGACTGTTGGTGATCATCTTCAAATGACTAAAAATAATACCTGCCCTTCAAGGGTAAAGCCTTACAGATTCTGCTTCTCTAAATCCATTGCTAAATATCATAAAAACATTTCTATCCAATATCAATGAATATTTTTAAACTAATACACTGCTGGATAATAGCTATTATGGACTCCACAAAAATTGCTTAAGACTAATTAGATTTACCTACTATTATGGTAACTTAATTTTTAGTCAGAATATTTTGAAACCAAAACTGTCTGATACTGAACAATGGCACTGATTCATTCTGAGGCAAACTGGACTATATACCTTGTATTAGAACATTAGTCAATATGCACCCTAGACTACCTACCAGTTAATATTTCTCTAAGAATTCTAAGGAAAAAAACGCACATTATCCTAAAACAAACCACAGGCCCCCTGTGGTCTAGATATGAAACTGATATATAGGGTGTTTAGATGAAATCTGTATCCTGATGCTCACTCGGACACCTGATGGTTCATATACTAGTATTAACATTTAGATAAAACTGTGAATCCTAATATATTCTATTCCACCTGATGGCTGGAATTAGGCGAACAGTATGGATATATTAAATGTCGAGCTATATTAAACTATTTACAATGCTTACAGAATGGTTGCTATTACTGTAGTGGTTACTACTGAACTGATTTCACAACCATTAGTATTACTGACAATGAAAAATTATATTCGATAAACATAGTATACACTGAAGAAAGGTGGCTGTGGAAGAATCTTGAAATTTTTCTTCAGTTGCGTAATATTCTACTTGCTAATTGTACCATTTCTGAAAAACAGGTAAAAAGTTAATGACATCTTGTAAACTGCAGTACCTTTTGTTTACACAATATTACCAGAAGGGCAAAAGTATTACTTACAACCAGGACCAAAGCTTACTCTATCTAGGTTCCTACATTTCTATGGGGCTCAGATGAGCTTCAACTACTTTTGGCTCAATATTGTGCATCTGTAGTGTTTTAAAGACATAGCACTGAATTCTATTTGGTCACAGCTACAGTCCATGGTTATATAGTAAAAGGATTTGAGTGCAATGCACATTTTGCTGAAAGTTGGCCAGGTGCTTCTTAAGTGTTCATTTTACTCAGCAACATAAACATAGATCCGAGTAAATCATCATTATTGCTACTTTGGCCTGGCTCTACTCCAAGACCGTTCCTACACTTTAACAGACTCTTGTGATATCTATTAGCACCAACATCCCACAACCCACCATCTTATCACCAGTTAAATATTCAAGCATTCTCAATGGCTCTATTTTCAGAAAGCAGTTGACTGCTGGCACTGCACTCATCCAATACCAAACCATTTCATGTAATACGCTACAATCAACCCCTGATTTTGAAAGGAAACACCCACGTTTTCAGAATGAAGATTTTGCAATAACTGGATTCACTATTTTCATTCATTTCCATACCCTTGTCAAACCTTTCAATTGTATTATTTTGGTTTCAGTAAAACTTACCCAACCTTCACTATTTCCATCTCACTTAATAGATTCCAAAAAAGACTCCAGTGTTCATTAAATACTTACCTTTGTTACAGTGCTAAACAACTAGGCTTTTTTCTTAAAAAAATCTGTAAGATTAATTCTTCAAGAACTTTCAGGCAAAGGTCACCTGAAAAGACAAGAATAAGTTACTTACATCATATAGAATGGATGTCTATTTGCTTAAAAGGTATCAAAACAGACCTCATCATTAGCTACAGCCAGGTCTCTCTTATAAAACAAAACCACAACCTTCCAGAATTAAAACACTTTCTCACTCTAAAATTAGTGCTTAACAAAATGCTTTATTCCCTAATTCTTTTGCTAATTATAATTAATGGTTACTTCATACCATCTTCCCTGTCAAGATTTCTCTGAGAGCTACTGGAGTGATAGACTATGATAGTTTCTTCAAGTTCCAACTGCGTTGTTTCTTCAGTCCCACCCCTGCCCACAATTCTATTTTATCATATTTTTGAGTTGGCACAATAAACTGCATAACTGTACTTTTCGACCATCCCACTAACTACTTCTATCACTTAGGCAATACTGTACATTTCCCACGGAGCACTTACTTCATTCATTATGAACTGTTCATTAAAATGCCTCTCTCTCTCATTTTCAATTCATGTCCGGTACGTAATACTATCCAAGATCCTACCTACCCAACCCCCCCTTAGATATTGAGTTCTAGCAAGGCATTTTGCACACCCAGTGCAGTCTACAATTACAGAACAAGGCTTTATTCTGTGCAACACTTTATGATATCCAATATTCAGAACAGAAACTTCTGCCTTCAAGTTTAATCCATCATCTTTTAACAGAAAGATTCCTTAGCAGGTTAATCAAATGTAAGATATGACGACACTGACCCACTTCAAATACCTTGTGTTGTCCAACAAAATTAATACAACCAGTTTTGGAAACTTTAAATGTGAAGACACACCAAAACAAAAGTAAAAATATTCAAGACATTCAAACCTACTGTCTCTCATTTTAAAGAGTGATGGCAATTGTTACTGTATCAATTTCTATTACTATCATTACTTAATTTCTCTCTCACATCCATACTCTAAACCCATTCAAAATGAACACTGGCTATTCATTTCTACTTGGACATTTCTGCCCATGGTAACTCGTCTGGATCCAAGTTCTACCGATCTTATCAATAGCCAAAATCAAGATTAAAAGAAAAAAAAAAAAAAAAAAAAAAAAAAATATATATATATATATATATATATATATATATATATATATATATATATATATAAACTTATTACAATTTTGAACACTATTCAAAGCTTACTACTAATTTTCCAGAACAAGAAACTGTTACACTTGCTTGTACACTATGAGGGGCATTTCAGATAAAATACATTTCACTCCATACTACACGAGAACTAAAAAATAAAACACTATTACTGTACAACCAATCAAAGAAGGCAATAAGATGGCTACAGTAAAGAGCTGTTTCAGGATTTCTTCATGCAGTCTACTAACAGGTCATTTACTCCAACTTAGTAACTGAGAAAAGCTTCATTATTATGAGTGGATTTCCTCTCTGAGATTTGGAACAGAATCATGGTCCCTTGTCCGTTTTAATTGTTATAGAATCAGGAATATTGTTCGTGGAATATGGAACGGAATATAGAGTTTAGGCCAAAGGCCAAGCGCTAGGACCTATGAGGTCATTCAGCACTGGAAAAGAAATTGAGAGTAGGCATGTCTGAAAGGTGTAACAGGAGGAGAATCTCAAAGCAGTTGAAACACTGAAATAATTGTGAGGAGGAGAGGGTTAAGGAGATCAAGATGGAAGAAAGAATATGAATGGGGTTACAGTAAAGGGAACGAAAGGGGCTGCAGTTAGGGGCCGAAGAGATGCTGCAAAGAAACTTGAGTAATGCCTACAGTGAACCATATGAGGTGCACTGACGGCACTATCCCCCCAATGGGGCGTCCGAAACTACTGGAACCTTGCAGGTAAGGAGCAAGCTGTCTCTGGAGGTATATACTGCTCTCCTATCTGATGCCCACCTGGGTTTTCCACCCAAGATCATGACAGTAAGGGGAACTTGCAAAGGAAAATGCTAGAATATCCCAGTTACTTATGATCAAATGCATGAAACCTAGTTATGAAAATTTATTATTTAGAACTTCCTCTCTGCGAGAGACAACCCACAACAAGGGTCTACTCCAGCTCCTTCATTTAGAACACTTGAAATTGCTGTGTTACGTCCTAAGGATGGCAATTCAAGGACTTGACAAACAAGTTTCCCATCTTAATCTCAAGCAATTTTTCTGAAGCCAATGTTATAGATAGGAAGTTTGCATTGCACTTTAACTTGAAAATTATATCACTGAACTTTAAAATTTTTTCTGAAACCAATGTTACAGACAAAATTAAATACATTAATTTGAAAATGATACCATTTAACTTTAAAATTACAGTTTTTCTCAAAACATTTATATATCAGAAAATTACTTTTAATTTCCACAAACCTTACCTTCCAATTTAGATGCGAAACCTTCCCATCAAAAGGCAATTAGAAGTTTCGTTTCAATCTCTGAAGTTCTCAGTCTGAAGTAAAAAGTGTATTTTTTACAAAAGATCAGATATTTTCAATATTTTTGAAAAACAATCTGGATATTACATTAATTACTACTGTACATTAATTACACACCATTTAGCTTTTAGCTCACATACAGCATCACTCATGTCCAACACCAACAATATTAAAAATCAATCCAACCTTGAAGACCCTAACATTAATAGTAGCAATAGTTACCTCAAATACTAACGATTAAAAATTCTTACAAAAAATGATAAAGTGTGTCAAAATTCACCCGTTTCATTAGCCCTCAATACATTTAAAACATTTTTCCAAACATCTAAACATCCTACTTCCTTAACATTGAGACATTCACCCAAACAACAGATTAGCCGAGTAGAGTCATTACATTTATTCCACCCTTAACTCAACAAGTGTGCCCTTAAGATCAACAATGCAGTCATGCTCTTCATTTAGTTAAAGTCTGGACACTAAAGGTTTTAGTATTGAACATTAATTATATAGTACTGACAATGACCTCAGGACATAAAAGATAAAACACAACAAACTTCAAAAACAGTCCAGTTACAATAATAAAGTCATAACTTGATGCAGTAGTAGTGCCATGGATATCAAAGATAGTCCAGAATCCGTGGGGTTCTCCATTCAATGATAAAACCCTATACATCAACAGGAAGTTAGTAGCTATGTAGACCTGAGCACTGATTCTGCAAAAGAATAACCTGCATGTACATCAGAGGAAGTCCAGTAATAAGTATAACTATGAACATGACACAGGCCTGGAGGCCACCATAGAAGCCTAACAGACCTCCTCACAACTGTCAACATGCATCTCAATGTAGTCATCCAAGTGGGAACATATTAGGGTGACAACAGAGGGAAGACTATAATAGTGAAGATGATTTAGAAGTACAGTACTGTTAAGGGAAATATCAAGGCAATGAAGGGACGCATGCAACGAAGCAAACCAAGTACTGTACGTGCAAACAGTGTTTGTGGACAGACCATCTTAGTGATCAGAATCGATGATATGCCTCAAATGGAAGATGGATGTAAGTCATTGACAACTAAATACTTTTTTTAATGAAAACTGATGGATCTTAAGGAATGGAGCTGCAAAAAGTGTTACAGAAATGACACAACAGCACTTTAAAATGCAGAGGTCCAGCAAAGCAGACTATACATCACTGCAGGGTCCAGCAATAATGAGAGAAGACTGATAAGAAGCATGCAGGGAAAGAGCCCTAGTTGATTTGCCAAGAGCACTGGGAGGGGGTTTGGGGAGCAGAGTGAATGTGCATGACCATGATGCCAGGGAATGACTAATGCTAAAGGCGAGATTCTGTTGGTGACAGTTCCCCCCAAGATAATGGCCATTTCAGTATGGTGTGAATTGAAGAGCAATCTGCATCTGGTGCCAGTTTTAGAAAATAAGAATTTTGGCAGTAATTAAATTTTAGAAAAGAAATTTGGCAGTAGTTAAATGAAGTCATTGAACAACTTCATGAAGGTTACCAACAGGAACTTTCCTTTAGCTACCACAAAAAGCAGTGTCCACGAACATCAAGCATTACATTTTAGTGGTCCTCCCCCACAAGAAAATAAGACTAAATATGGGACAATCAGCAAATTGTGCCAGCTTTTGAAAACATTTTGGCCGTCATTAAAGAAACATCATTGCACAACCTCTGAGGATACTAGCAAACATCAGCTTCTCCTTCACTGTCACAGAATCCTGTGTCCACCACCAATGTACCAAATTCACTGGGCACATGTATCTAAATACAAGTATAAATACACCCACGCATTATACACAAACATACTCAATCCCACACAGACGTATGTGTTGTGTGTATGTACATTTAAATACACAAACGGAATCAGAGTCTGCCGTAGGCCTATGTATCAAACTATGCACTAACTTTAAATATACTCTCGTATCCACAAACACATTCTTCAACAGACATCACACGCAAACACATACCGTACAAACATCTATACAAAATACGAATGAACTTATAAAGAAAAATGGAAAGCTTTAAAAAAGTTATCATCATTGATACAGTAATACTCAAGGCGCCACTGAAGCAGAGATTTGTCCCCGTTTTCTGTTGTAGTCGTGAAGCCGCACCAAAGAAAACGGGTCTACCTGTCTTCAATGGGGGACTTAACCAAACCTACTTCTCTCCACGATTATAAGTTTGATGCACATTTCTGGCGATCTCAGGGCTTGCCCCATGGATTTATTCTTAACCAATGCAATTATTGGCGTAATTCAATGCTAAAGAAGCTGGACAGCCAGGAGAAAAGGGAGGAAGAGGTAAATGGCATAAATCAAAAGGCATAAAGCAAAGCACTTGTACAGAGCTTCAAGAACCTTATGGACGAGAGAAGATGCAGAAAAGGTTGAATAATTCTTCTGAATGAAGAGAATGGGACTGAGGATGTTACATGAGAGAGAGAGAGAGAGAGAGAGAGAGAGAGAGAGAGAGAGAGAGAGAGAGAGAGAGAGAGAGAGAGAGAGAGAGAGAGAGAGAGAGAGAGAGAGAGAATGTAACAACAGACAGAAAGTCCCTGAGATACTGAAAAGTGGGAATTTCCAAGAACCTTTAGAAGAAAGAAGTACTCTGCTAAACGCCGACGAAAGGACACAATTGTATGAACATTACAGTAAATTGCTGAACAGTACATTCACAGTACTGTGCTCTCTCTCTCTCTCTCTCTCTCTCTCTCTCTCTCTCTCTCTCTCTCTCTCTCTCTCTCTCTCTGCTAAAATAGATCCAAATGGATAACAAAATGCCTTGTGACAACTTTCCTAACAAACTTGCCTATGCTAGCCTACCCCAAACCTTTGCAAAAGAGGATAAAGGAAAGCAATAGTAATAAAACTGCTTCAGCATTCCATGATAATATTCAAGGTGATGGAAAATATTTATCATATTTACAAGTTTGGCTTCAACGATATCAGCAGTTTCTGTAATTAGGCAACTAAGGAAAATACCATCCTAAGAGAACGAGATGATGAACCACCAGTGGATTATGTTAGGGTATTTGACAAGGTTCCCCAGATAAGCAATTAAACAAGCATTACAAAAGGCAAACAGCACACAAGAACTCTTTCAAGCCATTGATCTTAGTCCTACTGTAACACAGTATAAGCTATAATGAAGACAGTGGCCGTGTATCAGATTAGGGGACAAATGTTCAAGTTCATTACAGTTTAGTGTTAGATTTTAATGTTTATCACAGCATTTGCTTGTGAAAGTGACAAAGGAATGCTGGACAGGAGGCCAGTAGCTGCTACTGGAAGCAAACGACTTGTGTTAAGACACTAGAACCTAAGGAATGTGCTGTGTGAGAGGTGAGAGAGAAGAAAGGAGAGGACTGCAGTCACGAAAAAACTTGGTGACTAGAAAGGAAGCACAAAGGTGGCCAGGCAGATGCTGTGGGAAAGGTCAGGGAGTCAATTCAGTACTATGAACAAAAGCTAATACTGAAGATTACAAAACATTTTTCAGGAATACAAAATGTATTTCCTATGTTTATGCAGACAAAAACAGAGGAAGAACTAATTGGAGAACCATGTGGTAAATGCAATTGCTTCACAAGGGTAAAATACTGTCTCCTTGGGGGTGCAAAACTATGATTGAACATGGACGATTAGAGAGAGCTACACAACTTGTATATAAGAATACCCATCAGTAGAGAGTTTACTATTCTTTCAAAAGGCCTGGACTGTTGTATGCAGAGTAAACTCATGCAGAGACTTAGCAAGGTTGACTACAGAATGGTTCATGACCAGTATGTGGTGGGCTGATCACACGAACAAGGACATGATGGAAATTAGTGGTAACCAGTGGTTGGAAAATGGGATGAACTCTCAAGCACTGAGATGGATTGAAAACAAGATGAGAAGAGAAAAGCTGCAGACATGGAAGTAGAAGGATGCAGACCTCAGGGAGGCCAAGGAAATAATGGAAAAAGGGAATAAAACAAAGACCTAGACAAGCTGTGGCTACAAGCTGAAAGTGCAAAGACACAGAAGCGAGGCAAGAGTTCAGTTCATGACTAACCCCAAACAAGGGAAAAGAACTTCAAAAAATCTTAAGATAATGATACCCTAATAACCCATTCATAAAGGAATTAAACGAAAAGATTTGATTTTTTATTTTCCTTGATTTGGTGAAAGTGAAAAAAATCAGAGTACAGTATTGGGTTTGATTACAGGTTACTAGCTTAAGATTATCCTAGTTAGGCTGGTGTACAATGATAGGTTACTAGATTACACTATCCTATCTGGGCTGGCGAGTTTGATCTAGTACTGTACTGTACTTCAGAACTTCAGTATTGTGGCCATGGAGACCAACAATGCAAAATGGAGGTTGAAACAGCACAACCACTGTACCTCCAACCCCAGAGTTAACAAGACCTATATTTCCCACAAGCCCTCTCAAAAATAGCAATTATCGTAAATGTCACAATCTGCAAATGACAATTATATTAAGCCCCAAGCCTTATATACAGAACAACTGAGCTCACTTGGCAAAGCAAGAGGTTGTAAAGTCACCAATTCGGCGCCAGGATAGTGTTTCGGCGGCGCCATTAATTAAGTCTCCGCTGAGCTTGTTTTCTTTGGTGACTTCCCGTTTTCTTCAAGCTAAATTAGTCACGCCTAAAACGTGCCAGGTCACGCATTTTTATCATTTTTACTTTATGGTATTTATACGAATGTCACACATTGTGTATCACATGTTTCTTCATTCACAGGCATCAAGACTAACTATATTGTGTCTCTGTATGTTTCATATTGTAATTCGTACTCGTTCACTGCATATTATTGTTTATTGTTTCGACCTCAGGTCACAGTCAATTCCATTGTCTCTCACGGCCCGGCGTCAGTCGGCCGCAATATAAGCCGCCTGGATCTGTAATAAATCAGCAGTAACCTTTACCTGCTCGTTTCTTTGACACCTTACATTGGTGACCCCCGGAGTATCCCGGAGCCATTAGCGGACTCACACGGCGACTCAGTCTTGGCTCCAGGATTTCTCCAAAAAACGCTCTTAGCGGCCTAAACACGGCGCTGTAACCAGCGTTTGAGCGTGCTGACTCTCGTCGGCGTACCCCACCAGCGTCACTAGCGGAACCACACGGCGCACGAAAGTGCGTACTGACGCGAGTATCCCACTCCAGTAAGGGGTCAAAGGAGCGAGCATGGACGCTGATATCCCCTCCTTCATGCAGTTAAACGCGGACCCCGCGGACTCCGAGGTTTACCTACCTCCCATCACAGCCGCGCCCGCCCCCGCATCGAGGCCCTCCCGCAACTCCACACCAGCGCCCCGAACACACGACGGCCGGGCAACACAATCGCGGGCCGCCCTCACCCTAAAGCTGCCGCCGTTTACGCAGGGGAACCCATCGAGGTGGCTGCGCAGGGTGGAGAGCCACTTCAGAATCGCGGACCTCACGGACGAAATCCTACAGGCCGACACAGTGCTCAACGCCCTTCCGGAGGACGTGTACAACAAACTCATCTCGCGGGTACCCGAAACACTCACCCTCACATACAGCACCACAAAAAAGTTCCTCCTCGAAGCTTGCTCCCTGCCCATCGCCGAGCGGGCCGCCCGTGCTATCGACCTTGCCAATAATCCACGCCACGACCTCGAACCAAGAGACGCTTGGGGCATGGTCGTAGATCTCCTGTCAACACCAGTCTCGGGTGGCACGAACAAGCGGCAGGAGATAAGCTTCGTACGGGAAATTTTCCTTCGCCAACTCCTCCCGGAAGTACGCAACCAGATCGCGCACCCCTACACCATGCCTGTCGAGGACCTCATAGAGGCGGCACAACACCTCACAGACTCTGTCAAGGCTTCACAGCGGCTAAAACCGGCCACTCAGCCGGTCAGCTCCGTCCAGCCTGAAGAGGACGTAGAGCAGCCCGTCAACGCCATCGCCAACAGACGTCCACCGAACCACAGTAGACGGTGGTCCCCGGGCTTCTGTCGCTATCACAAGTGGTTCGGAAAGGACGCCCGAAACTGCCTGCCGCCCTGCTCGTTCAACCGTTCAAAAAACGGGGGTGGCGGCGGCCAGCAGGACAGGCCGCCATGGCAGCCGAAGAACCCAGGGCCTCAAAAACAGTAGGTTTCTACGTCCGCGACACCGTCTCCGGCAGGATGATGCTGGTCGACACAGGAGCCTTCAAGTCGGTCTTCCCAGCATCCAGAGAGGACCGCAACCAGACACCAGACCCGGCCGCCTTCCTGACGGCCGCCAACGGAACCCCCATCCTCTCCTACGGCACCAGGCTCCTGTCGATCTCCATCCTTGGCCAGAGTTACTCCTGGGACTTCATCGTCGCGGACGTAGGAACCCCACTCCTGGGGGCCGATTTTCTGGCGCACTTCGGCCTGCTAGTCGACGTGGGGCGCAAGCGCCTCCTCGATACCGACTCCTGCCGGTCTCTCCCGTTAACGGCGGGACCCAGACCCACCATCAGCGCCGTCGCCCCCCACCAGTACGCACACCTTCTGTCGGAGTTCCCTGAGGTGTTTAAGCCCGAGCTTCGCCAAGTCCCCGGGGCCCCAGCCAAGCACGGCATATACCACCATATAGTGACTAAAGGGCCCCCGACACATGCGAAGTTCCGCAGGCTTCCCCCTCAGCGCCTTCAGGAGGCGAAAAAAGCATTCGCGGAGATGGAACGGATGGGCATCTGCAGGAAAGCCTCCAGTCCATGGGCCTCCCCCCTCCACATGGTGCAGAAACCGGACGGCTCCTGGAGACCCTGCGGCGACTACAGACGGCTCAACATTGCAACGGAGCCCGACCACTACCCTCTGCCCAATATGCAAGACCTTACGGCCTCCTTTCACGGGGCCAAAATATTCACTAAATTGGACCTTCTTAAATCTTATTTTCAGGTACCTGTTGCGCCAGAGGACATACCAAAGACAGCCATCATCACGCCCTTCGGGTCCTATGTGTTCGCCTTCTCCACCTTCGGGCTGAGGAACGCCGGGGCCACCTTCCAGCGGCTCATGGACAGCATCCTGGGGGACCTAAAATTCTGCGTCTGCTACGTCGACGACATTCTCATATTTTCCAGGTCTCACAGCGAACACCAAAGGCACATCAAAGCAGTCCTCCAGCGCCTCCAAGAAAACGGCCTCGTCGTCCGTTTTGACAAGTGTACATTCGGCGTCCAGAAAGCAGAGTTCCTGGGTCACGAGGTATCTCCGACAGGCGTCCGCCCTCTTACATCGAAAGTGGCAGCCGTAGCAAAGTTCCCGACACCCACCTCCATCAAGGCCGTCCAGGAGTTCCTTGGGATGGTAAACTTCTACAGGCGCTTCATCCCCGGGATCGCGCACACCACGGCCCCCCTGACGGAAGTCCTAAAAGGTCAACCGAAGTCCCTGTCTTGGGGACCCAGCCAGCAGCAGGCCTTTTCCCGGACGAAGGCCGCCCTCACCAAGGCAACCGCCTTGGCACACCAGGATCCCAAGGCTCCCCTCCAGCTGACGACAGACGCCAGTAACGTTGCCTGCGGTGCTGTTCTGGAGCAAATCATCAACGGCGCCCCCCAGCCCATCGCCTTCTTCAGCAAGAAGTTCAATCCCGCAGAGTCCCGATACAGCACCTTCGACAGGGAACTCTGCGCGATGTACCGCGCAGTTCGGCACTTCAAGTTCCTCCTGGAGGGGACGCCCTTCACAATCTTCACAGACCACCAGCCACTGGTTCACGCTTTCACGAAGCAAGGGGACGCATGGTCTTCCAGACAGCAGCGCCACCTCTCAGCCATAGCCGAATTTACCTGTTCCGTCAGGTACCTCCCCGGCAAGAAAAATCCCGTAGCAGACGCCCTCTCCAGAGTCGAGTTGAACGCAGTGCAGCTTGGTGTAGATTACCAGGACCTTGCCAGAGAACAGGCCGCTGACCCAGAAACCCCAGCATACCGCACCGCCATCACATCCCTCAAGTGGCGGGACGTGACCCTCGCCCCCGGAGGCCCCAGTCTGCTCTGTGACATCAGCACAGGCCAGCCCCGCCCTTTGGTTCCAGCCTCACGCCGCCGCCAGGTATTTGGCATCATCCACGGCCTCTCACACCCCTCCGGCAGGACCACGGCCAAACTGCTTTCAAAAAAGTTCGTCTGGCACGGGGTGCAAAAGGACGCCACAGCCTGGGCAAAACAGTGCCTGCAGTGCCAGACCAGTAAAGTGGGTCGTCACACGCAGTCGGGGGTAGGCGAGTTCCCACAGCCAGGGCGCCGCTTCGGCCACATCCACATCGACGTCGTCGGGCCCCTTCCCCCATCAGGCGGATCCAGATACCTCCTCACGGTGGTAGACCGTTCAACGAGGTGGCCCGAAGCCACGCCCATGCAAGAAGCCACCGCCAGCGCGTGCGCCGAGGCCCTGCTCTCCAGTTGGGTTAGCCGCTTCGGCGTCCCGGACCACATCACAACCGGCAGGGGCCCCGCTTTCCTCTCCGAGCTGTGGTCTGCCCTGGCTCAACTGCTGGGAACCACGCACCACACCACCACAGCGTACAACCCAGCGGCCAACGGCCTGGTTGAACGGTTCCACAGGTCCTTAAAGTCATCCCTCATGGCCCGCTGCACCGCCGAGGACTGGAAACATCAGCTGCCGTGGGTCCTCCTCGGGTTGAGGACCGCCCCCAGAGCCGACGGCACCCCATCCGCAGCTGAACAAACCTATGGGGAACCCCTCGTGGTGCCGGGAGAGCTCGTGACGGATGATCGCCACTCCCCATCTCTGCAGAGGCTCCGCGACGTGGCCGGCAAGTTCGCCCCTTGCAGGCGCTCATACATCGACAGAGCAACCACCTTCGTGCCGCCACAGCTGTCATCCGCCACCCACGTCTTCGTCAGAGTCGACGCCGTCCGTCCACCACTAACTAAGCCCTACAGGGGACCCTTCCGCGTGCTGGAACGGAACAGCAAGGCGTTCCGGCTGGCACTTCCAGGCAGGAACGACTGGGTTTCCATAGACCGGCTAAAGCCCGCCTTCCTGTCGGAGAGTCCCGGCAGCGTCGCAGCACCCCTTCCGCCCAAACGCACTCCAGCACGCCCTCACCACCGCAGGCGCGGCCGCCCCAGGAAGGGACCGCCCAAACAGCAGCCTCACAGGCGGGAGGCCCCTCAGTTATCCTCAAGGAGCCGCGGCACCCTTCAGCGTCCCACCAGGTACAGGGATTAATCAGACGCGTCCCTCGTCTTGGGGGGGGAGTATTTGTAAAGTCACCAATTCGGCGCCAGGATAGTGTTTCGGCGGCGCCATTAATTAAGTCTCCGCTGAGCTTGTTTTCTTTGGTGACTTCCCGTTTTCTTCAAGCTAAATTAGTCACGCCTAAAACGTGCCAGGTCACGCATTTTTATCATTTTTACTTTATGGTATTTATACGAATGTCACACATTGTGTATCACATGTTTCTTCATTCACAGGCATCAAGACTGTAACTATATTGTGTCTCTGTATGTTTCATATTGTAATTCGTACTCGTTCACTGCATATTATTGTTTATTGTTTCGACCTCAGGTCACAGTCAATTCCATTGTCTCTCACGGCCCGGCGTCAGTCGGCCGCAATATAAGCCGCCTGGATCTGTAATAAATCAGCAGTAACCTTTACCTGCTCGTTTCTTTGACACCTTACAAGGTTACTGGAATAGCAGCAGTACTGTATCATCACCCACAAATTAGTCCTTATGCACACATTTGTTAACTGTACATCCGAGGGAGCACAGTACTCCATCTGATCACAGTTGCAGCACGGATGTAGATAAGCTGAATGTTTTCAATACAGATACATATACAGTAACAACCATCTTATCCACAATAACAGATCAAAAAGAATATTGCTGGGCTTGGCCTATGCTTACCTACCCCTAAACTTTGCCTACCCTTGTGTGTGAATATCTTAACAGAAAAATCTCTCATCATCCATATATAAACCTTACTTGAAAGTCACCTTATGCCTGTCAAAAAGGAAGTGTTCACACCTTTCTACTGGGTCAGAAAAACAGATAAAATATGCAGTTAGAGGAATTAGTGGACTCTACAGAGTCAGTTTTATACTGAAACTTGAAACCTTTTATCTTCATCCTTACAGGCACTTCCAAATGCCAATTAATAAGTAGCCCCTGGGATATATTCACTTTAAATACCTGCTCTGTAGAATAAATCATTATGGCCTTTAGGTTGTAACCAAGAGCAACTTTTAATAAAGTATTATGATTGTTTATAAACTTTCTTATTGTAGAAACCTGGTGTTTTTACTTGCCTAAGCTACAGGAATGTCCACCATGTCCTCTTCAGAGAAACCATGGTCTACAATCTTTACAAATTATACAAGTTCAATGTGCAATTGAAGAGAGAGAGAGAGAGAGAGCAGTCAGATTTCTGTAGACAGAACTCGCAGCAGACATTAAAATTTACTTTACCATTTCACAAAAAAGTTCACATACATTTTGAGTATAATTACTTGTTAACCCGGCTCAGGGTACTGAATAGCAAACCACAGCCGATCTATAAGTAATTCATCAATCTCTCTCATCTGTCCTAGTGTAAAATAACTATACTATCCTAATTTGTGTGGGGATTTCATTTCACAACATTCAAGTACAGCATATTTGTTGTAAGAGAAACCAGCAGAAAAATATTGGCCAATCTTGCTGTGCAATTGACAGCACATGCAGTATCTAGATTAAACAACGAAAATATCACCATTTGATTATTTGAGTACGAAAACTGTTCCTAGTATTCTATACCCTAAAGCAATTTAATGATACACAAAATGTCAAAAGTATTAAAAGATGAGGTTCTGTTAGGAGAGGAAAAGACCAAATCTTGATCTTCTAAGATAATGCACTCATGCATCTGTACAGAATTCTATATTCGACTGCTTTCTACGCCAAACCGACAAGTATAAATATATTACACAGTGGGTCCAAGGATACCACCCTCAGGAAAACCAGCTACACATATTAGTCGATATGTTCACCTGACTTCAAAGTTTGTAAACTGGGACCACCCAATACTACAGTTAGAAGCTGCACTGAAGAAAACGCCCACAGGAACTCAACGAAAAGATTCCAGTGACCTGTGTAAACACTAGATCTGGAAAAAAGTGCACCACATACACCCAGGTCCTTGCAAAAGCTTAGCTGTAAATGAAGGCACAGTTCCTTTCAGCATAGGTACTGAGATGTCATGCTAACAGTCACTTGGGTAACTTGAAGAAAAACCATGCATAAATCTCTCTTTCAGAAGCTATGCTTTGTTAACAAGCATGAAAAGGACCATCAATCATATAGAAGGCACAGCTAAGTTCCGAGTTACGTATTTCATTTGCATATTTATACAGCAATAAAAACCTTTTAAATGAATCATTCCGATTTACCTTAAATTAGTAAACGTGTGTCAAGTGAACCTGAATTTTGTACACAGACTTCTGAGTGAAATTAAGAGGGTGTTGACTCTCACACTGAAAATGAGCAATGAACGGTGCAGTGCAAGTGATATATTGATTTATTTCTGAAATCAGCCCATATTTGCAATTTTCTAAGACAATATCAGTTTTCAGCTCTGAAATATCAAACTTGACAGTGTGGCTTCCAAACTGAAGGGTGTGTGGGGAGCACCTCCCCTAAGAAGCCTCAACCATTATAGAAAGTGAACTACAATATGTGGCCTATGATAGAAGTGGAATGGAATATAGAATTTAGGCCAAAGGCCAAGCACTGGGACCTATGAGGGCATTTAGCACTGAAAGGGAAACAATAGAAGGGCTTGAAAGGTGTAACAGGAGGAAAACCTCAAAGCAGTTGCCCCATGAAACAAGTTAGTGTTTGGAGAGGGTGGATAGCAAGATGGAAGAGAGAATACGAATGGAGGTACAGTAAAAGGAATGAATGGGGTTGTAGCTAGGGGCCGAGGGGACGCTGTAAAGAACCTAAGTAATGCCTACAGTGCACCGTGTAGGTGCACTGACAGTACTAACCCCCTAGGGGGCGTGATAGATGTGGACAATGTGGTCCAGTTTACCTGTTATCTCGGCCTGTTCAGTGGCAACACCCCAATATTTTGGCATCAATTGGAATGTAAAATGACGGTGAAATAAAATGTCATCAAGGAGGGTCTCTTCAACATCAATGCTATGGAAAAGTCAAGAGAGTAGAAGTAGAGGGATGGATAAGTAATAGATGGCAAAGTAATGTACAGTAGACACTGTGCCGAACAGCACTTGGAAAGGAAAAAGGGATTGTATTATACTTCCCTAACTTACATCAAAGAGACTTCAAAGTGTGACTACCTGAAGCGTGACAAGATATTCTATGCATGCTCTGTTTGTTACCAGTGAAATTGAATCATTGCTGTTGACATGCAAACTGCCACTGTAAAACTAAAGTATTCCAAGACTGAGCTCCAGAACGCTTCCTACTCTCCATCATTTTATGCACTTCCTAACAGCTACCATGTTATCAGCAAAAGACTAAACTAATAGTATTCAAATACTAGTGGAAAAGGTCCACAAAGTATTGAACTGCACAGAATCATTAATTTGGCACATTTTGTTTGGTTAGGCAGCACTGAGCCAATTGACAATCCTCCTGAGATATGGGTCCCAAGGTGGTGCTCTTCCCTTGTATGGCATGGAACTTATGTCCTTCATGAACCTGATGAATTAAATACAAAAAAGTCTAGAAACCCTAAAATGAGCAATACTTGTTGTTATTTCCTTTCCAACTGCACAGAAACTAAAGGACTAAACTGTGTAGCAGAATCCTAAGATGAAATGATGCTTGAATTTCAGTTCACTCGTATTACAAAATATCATGACCCCTGCAAAAATGTTCTTGAAATATTTGATTGCATCAACTAAAAGCTTCAATCTGTAGCATCCTACCATTATCAAACTGAGTGAGTGTGTGGCAGAGCCTAATTTTATTAAATCACATTATAAACCTTCATTAGAGCCTAGTTTTGTTCAATCACATTATAAACCTTCATTAAAGTCATTTCTAGGATGCTGTATGTTTCACTTTCAGAATACTGTCCTGTAAACTAAGTTATGGGTACGTAAGAACATAATTCAAATGAGGTCTTTTATGTGAAGCTTCCAATGTATGCGTTTCGATCCTGATGACCTGTGTGCAAAGGGAGGGAGGGGGATAACTATGAAGCAACCTCTGGGAACAACATTAGCCTCAGCTATAAATAAATTGTCAGCAACCTGCAGTCCTTGTAAGATTAACAGCCTAAGTTTGCCTTGTCTGAGCCTGATATATAATGACAACAGTTAAATTATGTATATATATGGGATAATACATTTGATTTTAGAATTACCATGTATATCCAGTTATAAGGTGTGATGAAAGAAAGATCGCTTCAAGATGGAACTAGGTCGAGCGCTCAGTTGCAAAACCATTGCAGCCAGCAAATAGTTTGATTACTCCAGCTGTTTTGGCTTGATGAACACACAATATTGGCTCTGATTTGTGAGGCAGCCGACCGAGCTGGTATGCGAGTACGTAAGTTAGTGCGTTAGAAAATATGGATTGTGTGTCTAATTCTGCCCAAAAGTAAGTCTGATCGATTATTAGCGAAGCAAGAGCGATATCGTCCAGACGTAGCTGTGTGTGTTTCCAATCTCTTAGAAACTGGCAGTTAAGGTAAAGTTCAGACTCTTTTTTTTTTCTGTGTAGACGGTGAACTTGTGAATTTTACCATATCCAAGACACGTATGAATTTGTGGAGAGTTGGACATAACCATTTATGTCACTTTAATATTCTATTTTATTGTGTTTTGTTTAACGTTTATTAACCATGCATTTTAAACTTTTCATTATTATGTTTTGCACTTGTATATTTGTGGGAGATTACAATTTTGCTTAATTCTTCGACAGATGTCTGTGGAATTGCTGTGGTTATAGAGAAGGACACTGTAATCTTTGCAATGTGGTTATTTCTCATGTGGTTGACTTTGAGACTAGACGTATAATGTCTAAGATGGAGTGTGTGGGAGTTTTGGGTGTAAAGGCTTTTAGCCATAGTAAAGGTTTTTAGTCAGTAAGAATAAATCTTGAGTGAGACTATTTTGACTTGATAATTCATTTATTATGCATTTTTAATCTTTTTTCTTTGTTAATTCATTACTTGTTGGGTTTGTTTGATAATAAATCTATTTATGTAGGAAAGATTGTGTTTCCTTAGAATATCCATCTCTTTTTGAGGATTATGTTCGAGAGAGAAAGAGATCTGTGTGCTGAGAGAGAGGAAATATGCGAGCAGAGTCCGAGAGAGAGAGGAATCTGTAGGTTGAGAGAGAGAGAGAGAGTGCGAGAGGGGAGAGGGGAAGGAGCTGAGGGTACCACGTCTCTGATGTAGGCTGCAAGGCCCGTTACGTAGCATTCGAAGGAATGTTTGAATCTGTTAGGGGTATAACAGATACATTTATGATGCCCTTAAGAAAATTATATTTATACATAGTCAACATCAGCTGTTTTTGCAAGATACAGTTTGGTGGACGTAAGCTTAATTTGCAAGATTCAGTTTGCCTACAAAATGGTGGGTGTAAGTTTGAAATGATTCAGCCATGTTTGCCTACAGGATCTGCAAAAATCATGTGTGCCTTTGAATTGACACTACTGGTGGAATTCAAAATCATGTGCGCCTTTGAATAGACAGACTACTGGTGGAATTCAAGTATCCTAGGCCAATTAAGCCAAATTGTCCCCAAATGAAAAATGCATTATGAAAAATATGGAAAAGGAGACACGGCCAAGACGACGTGGCATTTTTTGTATACAAAACTGACTAAAAAATGGCTACAAAAACTGTCAAAGTGGCTATGAAGACATGTCAGAAAATCCAGCATCCAAAAGTGGTTGCTGTAAACTGCCAAAAGGCGGCAGTGTGAGCAATGTGCAAACGGGAGAATTATTACGGTTTAACCAAAAGGTTGAGAGAAGAGAGACCAGGTGGCTGAACTACTACATGAAAGGCTATTAAACAAGACTACAGCCTTCACACTCTGGCAAAGGGAGGCTAAAACACAGGTGGCAAGGGAAAGAGGTAGGAATTGGGAATGCTTTGAATCACATCTCACTTAACAGGGAAAACATGAAAGGATACACAACACAGAAGACGAAAATATTAATACATGTTGAAAGTAACAAAATAATGACACTACAGAGGGATCACCTTGAAAATGTCTCAATGAACACACTGAAAGAAGCTGGGAAGTTGAAGGGACCAAAAGATTATAGTATCAAGAGGTTTGGAGCCTTACGCTAGTAAACAGTCAAGGAGAAAAGGCCCCACAAGAAAACAAACCAGGGAATGCTGGAACAACTTTTAATGTCTTTCTAAAAGGGGAGTTCACATACCAACATAGCGGCCCCTTTTAGTACGCTTTCTCCCCCTCTGCACAAAAAACTTGCCCTCTCTCTTGGCTGGATCAGAAACAAACTGACTTCTGCACACAGACCTAAGACCATGCAGAATGACTATGCAAAATCTGACTCTATACTATAAAGCAACAATCCTTTTCTTTTAAGCACTGAGGCTGAAGCTACAACCGCATCTTTCAAACAAGGCAAACTCAGGTTCATAAAAACTACAAAAGCTCGTTTTGCTATTCTAAAGCAGCATCTGCCAGACACTCCAAGATTATCTGGAGTAAAAGCTGTCAATTTCCAAACATTATGGACAAATAAATGAGAATCCCTTTGTGATTTGCGATACTTGTCAAATCACAAATTAAAAAATTTAAGGTGAATTCCTTGCTCCTTATCAAGTCCAGAGAGAGGTCGGGATGACTTGCCACCTGCAAAATGAGTTTGGAAAGTGACTATGATTGCCTTACCTCATACACTACAAAGACAGCTCAGAAGTTACCAGACATATTCTGAATGCCACAAGAGTTGCACTATGGCAATTCACAGCTGTAGAAAGGCTGGGCTGAGATGGTTTGGGGGGGGGGGGCAGTTCATGCTAAGAGCATTTTCTTTAAACTTGGGCATAATCATCAATGAAGAGGATTGTGACTCTAGACAGAATATTAATTTCTTTCAAGCAGCAGACGAATGAATGAAATAGGATAAGAAACTGCTTTTTAAGCAACAGCACACATACAGGTAAAAAGAGAAGCAATTAACATAATTTCATCAGAATGCTGCTTTCCGGAACAAGAGCTCTTTTGTACTCTTGGATAGAGAGCTCAGTCAAGGTGGTCATTCCACCAGTGAACTCAATGTCTCTTCCAAAACACAAAAGAGAAGGGGAATGACAACTATGTTCACATTCCTCAAGTACAGTTACCAAAAAGATAAACAGGAAAAGACTGCACTTGCAAAAGTAACCGAGTTAAATCATTTTCAACACGACACTGGATAACAGGGGTGTGGAAACATGGAAGACATTCTTTCGCCTCTGGTGGCGATACAATGCAAAGCATGAGTAGGCTATGTATGCTTTTATAAAAAAAGGTAACTTTTAATCTAACTAGTTCACAAATAAAAGCAGACAACCAATTTTCCAAGAATATGAACAGGAGCAATCATATCCAAACCACCTGTGTTATTTATGCAAGAAAGATGGTAACAAGTCAAATAAAACATCAGGCAACACAAAACGACACTGTGGACCAACACAAACATATTTGAGAAAGGGATTCTACCCTTCCAGTGGGGATCGAATAGCATACAGAATTTAGGCCAGTGGCCAAGCTCTGGGACCTATGAGGTCATTCCGTGCTGAAACGGAAATTGACAGTAAAAATGTTTGAAAGGTGTAACAGGGTGAAAACCCTACAAGGTGCACCATGAATCAATTGTTAGAGAGGGTGGAAAGTAAAATGGAAGTAAAGAGAATATGAACAGAGGTACAGTTAAAGGAATGAAAGGGGTCGCAGCTAGGGGTCGAAGGGATGCTGCAAAGAACCTTACGTAATTCCTACAGTGTACCACGTGAGGTGCACTGATGGCACTAACCCCCTAGCACTGATTCACCAACACTGTATGAAAGGACATCAGCAATGAACATACTACATGTTACAAACATGTATGTAACTTAAACCTTCAGTGCAAACACATCAATGAACCGATTTCAACTTATAATACAACCATCTCAATGAGCCTACAGTACAAAACACCTTGATGAATACCAACATCCACATGAATAGATCAAGGCAGCTGAATATCAATGGGCAATTCATCACTGTTCATCAACTTGATTTTATAATGTAGAATCAAGATGTCTCGTAATGAGAAAACTTTCACCACTGTTCTCCTGCCTTGCAATAAACCTGATGGAGAAAGCAACACCTAACACTGCGTAGTACTGTATTCCAGTGGGACAAAGACAAAAACCTCCACAGATACTGTTGGTCTGCAACCGAACGGCTTCGTTATAACAAAACAAAGCTACATATAACAAGCATAGACATACTGCCTCAAACTTCAAGTCAACGAAAGGCATAAGGGAAAACAGAAGCTGTGAGAGAGGATATGGACTTGACTCATTCTAACACCTACAGGAAGGGCCAAGACTGGCTAGGTCTACTGAGGATAGAAAGATGCTGCTTGCAAATGGATGCTGAAGAATCTGTCACGCAAGCAATTCTCTGCATCACAACATCACAGCCCCATGGTTCATTTTCCATTTACAGCCAAGAAGCCCAGAGGTCTCGAGACGCTAATTCTCTTTAACTGTGACGCACTCAAACATGTACAACAATGTTGTCTGCTAAACAATACTTTCAAAATCAGTAGTTTTCTACATAACTACAGTATTTGCCAAGTCTGTCATATACTCTTCTGGATTTTAGTGGTTTGTGCTCTATAAACCCTAGTTGGCACTGAAAAAAACCTAGTTGCTACTGGAAAAAAAAATCCTAGTTGGCATTGAAAAAACCCTAGATGGCCCTGAAAAAAAACCCTAGTTGGCACTGAAACAAACCCTAGTTAGCACTGAAAAAAAAAACCCTAGTTAGCACTGAAAAAAAAACCCTAGTTAGCACTGAAAAAAAAACCCTGGTTAGCACTGAAAAAAAAACCCTAGTTAGCACTGAAAAAAAAACCCTAGTTAGCACTGAAAAGTAAACCCTAGTTAGCACTGAAAAAAAAAAAAACCCTAGTTAGCACTGAAAAAAAAAAACCCTAGTTAGCACTGATAAAAAAACCCTAGTTAGCACTGAAAAAAAAAAACCCTAGTTAGCACTGAAAAAAAAACCCTAGTTAGCACTGATAAAAAAAAACCCTAGTTAGCACTGAAAAAAAAACCCTAGTTAGCACTGAAAAAAAAACCCTAGTTAGCACTGAAAAAAAACCCTAGTTAGCACTGAAAAGTAAACCCTAGTTAGCACTGAAAAAAAACCCTAGTTAGCACTGAAAAAAAAAAAACCCTAGTTAGCACTGATAAAAAAACCCTAGTTAGCACTGATAAAAAAACCCTAGTTAGCACTGAAAAAAAAAAAAACCTAGTTAGCACTGAAAAAAAACCCTAGTTAGCACTGAAAAAAAAAAAAAACCTAGTTAGCACTAAAAAAAACCCTAGTTAGCACTGAAAAAAAACCCTAGTTAGCACTGAAAAAAAACCCTAGTTAGCACTGAAAAAAAAAAACCTAGTTAGCACTGAAAAAAAACCCTAGTTAGCACTGAAAAAAAACCCTAGTTAGCACTGAAAAAAAACCCTAGTTAGCACTGAAAAAAAAAAACCTAGTTAGCACTGAAAAAAAACCCTAGTTAGCACTGAAAAAAAAAAAAACCTAGTTAGCACTGAAAAAAAACCCTAGTTAGCACTGAAAAAAAACCCTAGTTAGCACTGAAAAAAAACCCTAGTTAGCACTGAAAAAAAAAAAACCCTAGTTAGCACTGAAAAAAAAACCCTAGTTAGCACTGAAAAAAAAAAAACCCTAGTTAGCACTGAAAAAAAAACCTAGTTAGCACTAAAAAAAAATCCTAGTTAGCACTGAAAAAAAAAAAACCTAGTTAGCACTGAAAAGAAAACCCTAGTTAGCACTGAAAAAAAAAACCCTAGTTAGCACTGAAAAAAAAAAACCCTAGTTAGCACTGAAAAAAAATCCTAGTTAGCACTGAAAAAACAACCTAGTTAGCACTGAAAAAACAAAACCTAGTTAGCACTGAAAAAACAAAACCTAGTTAGCACTGAAAAAACCCTAGTTGGCACTGAAGAAAAACCCAGTTGGCACTGAAAAAAACCCCAGTTGGCACTGAAAAAAAAACCCAGTTGGCACTGAAAAAAACCCAGTTGGCACTGAAAAAAAAACCAGTTGGCACTGAAAAAAAAACCCAGTTGGCACTGAAAAAAAAAACCAGTTGGCACTGAAAAAAAAACCAGTTGGCACTGAAAAAAAAACCCAGTTGGCACAAAAAAAAAAAAAACCGTTGGCACTGAAAAAAACCCTAGTTGGCATTGCAAACAGTTTCAATGCCTAAATTCATGCACCGTCTACATACGTACACACTCCCATTGTCAGACTTGTTAGGAATACAATTCTATGGGAAAACCTTGCATCATGTACTTGTCATGGAGGAGCTACAGAAGACAGCTATGAAGAGGAACCCAGTGTTGTTACAGAATCAGAGGATGAAAATGTTTACACAACCAGACAACTGCAAGGAGAGAAAAGACTAGGCCAGAAAGCAAGCAAAGGAGAAGCACAATCAGGAACACGATGGGGAGGTTGCGGGGCAAGACTGTAGGACGAACTACATACCTTGTCATCATCATCTCGGGTTAATCCCCAGTTGGAGTCGCTCTTGCTCGTGAGCCTTTTCCAGGAGATTGCTTCATGCTTTGTGCTGGCAGATGTCCCTCCTGTCTGTGATCCTCTCCCCAGTTTTGGGACGGATGAACTGAATCCAGTCAAGGGAAGAACAATGGTGGGCAACACCTATATCAGAAATGGTGCTGCATGCTACAGTTACATTAGAGGATCCAGAATCCTCTGATATGTACCACCGCCAGGTTTCCACATGCAGGAGCCACCAACCAGGAGACACAAAATGATACTCAAGACTCAGAAAAAATGTAAATTGCAAGATGCCACAAAATAGTTTTAATGATTGATTAGTCAATCATGAAATTCATTTCGTGCCTCCCTGGGGACCACCATTACTGACACGGAAAATGCAGCCAGTTTTCTAAAGTTGCAGCCTATGTCAGTCTTGTTCACTGCGAAATATCTGCAAACTCTATACCTGCAAAAAAAAAATAAATAAATAAATAAAATAAAAGGAAATAATGGACATGTACACTAAACTGAAAACTCAGTGGTCAAAATACTCAACAGGGCTGTTACATTAACTTACTCTAGTAGGTGCCTGGAAAAATTCACCTTGAAGCAAACTCGCTTCTTGCACGTCACCTAATTGAAAGACTGAACAAAACTAATTCACTGAAAACTCTTCACCCAATTTAACTATATGGAAACATTCAAATATTCAACCTAACACTACCAATCATGATACGACTGACACATGAATGTCAGTACTGTCCAATATTTGGCAATGAAGTCAAACTGAGAAACCTCAATCATTTGCACACCCAAAAAAACAACTGCAACCTTAACCTTTCAATTGGAAGCAAGCTTTTTTGGGATGAGGCTGGAAGCTATGAACTCGAATACAACACTGACTCTTAAAACTTTCCCAGTTGATATTCCTACCTCATTATTGCGGAGGATTCCTCGGTGTCTGTAGAGCAATTTCCTCTGGAAAGCCTTCATCTGCCCTTCCTACATTCTCTTGCCTGGATACTTCACCCTGTGGTCACTGATCTTGTATGGGGTGAATCACCAGCTTCAACACTCCTGTAACAAAAAGAAACATATTAATATTAACATCATATAATGTTGGCCTTCTATATCCAGATATGTTCTTGTCACAACCTTCCAGCCTTTTTTCCGCAACGATCTCCTGCTCAAGTCTTGGCTATAAAGCCTGCAGAATTTCTTGCAATAATTCAAACTTACATTCATTAATGGTAGTAGTCCAGTTCAGGGGGTCCCAAAAAGACACTTTTTCAAAGTGCTTGTCACCCCAATTCCCAAGGGGGGGGGGGGGGCTCTTCTGAAGTTCCTGACAGTATCTGGCTCCAGGACGTTTGTGGAGTGGGAACTGACCCCCACATACATACAGAGGGAGCCAAGTCCTGCAGCATGGCACCCAGTTGAAGATGCTGGAAAGAAAAATACATTATTTGAACTCTGAAAGCAGAATATTACATTATTATTACACTACAAATTCCATTTTTAATAGCAAAATGTGTATCAAGATTGACACAAGCAGACAGCAAGAGAAAACAGAAGACTTGCAACCATCGGCAGATCTAAGACGGCTGTCCGCGGTGAGCTAGGCTAAGGCAGTCGACGTTTTTCTATAGAACTTTACCTGCTGAACAAGATTTTCAAGAAATATTTTGTTGCTCGGCTGTAATTAAACTGTAAATTCTCTTAGAACTGGTGGTAAAACCCTTTTGAGAATAGCTAACAGTAAGGGAGACCCGTTGGGAATTTGGGTTTGGTAATTTTTCGGAAGACTCCAGCCAGCCGTTTTTGCATGGAAAACCAAATTTTCTGGTAGTTTTTTTGTTGTTTAGTTGTGCTCTGATGATGATATCTCGCGCAAATGTACAGTTTGCCCCCTTACTCTATATGTATGCAAAAGGAATGGGTAGTCTCGAGTACGCCGCGGCAAAACGGCGCTTCGCGCCTTATTTGCATTTTTTAAAGATTGTCGCAGGCACGTATATATGGCAAGCAGTAATATTGCGCTGCGCGCGCCCGCCACAGGGGTCACAGGACATTAGCAATTAGTCAATGCATTAAAAAATGACACTTCTAGACTAGATTTTGTTTCCTTACCTTACTACTCGGAGTCTGATGTTTCAGCAACACCACCAGGGTGAACGTAGAACACAATCCTTGCCACACTTGGGACACTTCACCTTCTTTGGAAGAACGCCGTGATCTATGAAAAATTGTACAGATTCGTCATTTTTCTTAAAAAACCGGCTAATAGCCTCATATTCAGTTACTGCACAACCGTCACAATTGGAAGCCATGACTACACTAACTTGGTTTTCAGTCTGAACCGGCTTTTTTCCAACGACATCCTTGGAAACACGAAAGAAAAGTACTGTATAAAAAATATCTGAATTCTGATTGGACGATTCAAAATTCAACTCCAGTAGGTCAGCACAGATAAGGAACAACTGAGGGGAACGCATGCGCAAACGGGTTGTCGTCGTAAAACACACCAACTGAAGTCCAGCAAAAAGCAGGTGCCAATAGTAATGCTTTTACTACAGCTACTGTATTCTAATTGAAGAATCTTGTTTAGTGGGTGGAGTCATTGCGCATGTAGGCGAAAATTGTCACAATGCGCATTTATCAGGAGTGAAAACAAACATACGAACGTAACAAGAGCTACCCATCTTAACAGTGAAAACATAAACAATGGACTTAGAAAAAACTCGCAACTTATGTAAGTTTAGTATTTTTTTTCTATGTTATTAATCATTTGCGAAGATAATGCATAGAGAAGAAGTTTGTAGTTTTTATGTCTTTTATTCAAGAAAAATATAAATTTTAATGTAGAAGGTGGCTGGAGTCTAACGAAAAATAACCTTGGGTTCTTTGGTGGGGTAAATAACTTGGGAAAAGGTTTCGGTACCTTATTGTTGCATTTCCTGTTATGTATGTCACTTGGAACACGAGACACAAGCGTAAAAAGAAGGGCAAATAAATGGATAGTGGGAGCCGTTCCAAAGGCACTTTTCATTCATTACTAGTACTTCTGATTCTAAGCCTTGACACGCATGCACTAGCTTTCGGTTCACCAATCACCAGCGGCCAGTTGCAGGTTTTCTGCGCTTAGCGAGAACTGCGACAGACTGGCAATTGACATTTTTCTATGTTATTTGACTTGCTTTGCTTTACAAGAGTTTCAGGTAATGTTTTGCTGCTCAACTGTCATTCAGCCTTGAGCTGTGCACAACCCACTGGTACAGTTTTCAAGGGTCCATTACAATTTAGCTGCAGCTGACCGACAAAGTCTTATATTAAAGTCTTGCAAAAGAAGTAAAACAACATAGGAAAACATCAACTGCCAAAGGCTGGCTCACCGCGGACAGCCGGCTCAGAATTACCCAACCATCAACCAACTGGCAGCGAGAATGACCTCGCCAGCCTGACCTTAACCTCGTTATGGGGCATGACGAGCGATGTGCCCTCTAGGCAGAGGGTCAAGTGCCCCAAAGGAAAGCCCTGAAGGAGAGAAGTCCTGAGGGGAAGTCTCCCAAAATGCTCTTCAGAAACACAAGCAAGCAGAGTCAGGCTGTGGCCATGAAGCCTCAGCGGCCTCCTCCAAGCTCCAATCACTGAAGTCCTGGCTAGCCTGACTCAAAGGCTTATCAGTCCACCTGCAGTCTGCCAGTTTTGGGACGTTTTGGGAAAGCAACGGCACCAATCCCGTAATGGGAAAGTTCCTATAAATACACAAAACTTCTCGTCTGCTCAAATCGTGGACAAAATCAATTCCAGTCCCGTAATAAACTTGGGTTATTGACCCTTATGGAAAATCAAACCAAAAAAGGCAAATCGAGGAATTGCATTAACCTTATACAGGCACTTATACTTAAGGAACGCCTCATACTACAACACACTTCACCACCTTAACGTCACAGTTCGTTCCTATATATCGGCAGACACCTGCCTTATTTCGGCCGTAAAATACACACCATCGGCATAATTAGCAGCAGGATTAACCTAAGATTCGGACGAAACCATTAAAACGTCAAAACATACCTTCGTTGCGCTGAAATCACATCCGGTTAAAGGAATAAGAAGAAAGTTCTCCAGTAGAACGACCGCCATATTGGCCGGTTGCAGGCTTTACTGCTTTAGTCTTGAGAAGCTTCTTCTTCCTCGACCTCCCAATGGTATCTTCATCCTTCGTCC
>JANJGK010000626.1:0-7500 GCA_039081455.1 Macrobrachium rosenbergii | reverse complement strand
GGTGTCAGTTGTCCCTAGACGTTCACAACTCATGTGTCGTTGGCTCGTCTGCCCTAGAATCAATTTTATGTTTAATGAAACTTGCATGATAGCACTATATTTGTATTTTTGTAAGATGTTCATGATATTTATATGAAATATCTGTATTTCACAGGGTATAACAATGTTATTAAAGCCGTGGTGAATGTGGTAAATTGGCATTTATCGTAATAACCTGACTGAGTGTTTAGCTGCATTGTGTTTGCCATTAGAGAATGATTGTTTTCTTTCTGCTGTTTGCGTTGCATTTGTTTACTTTTGACGCTCCCAGTGTCCCCTCCCTACTCTGCTGACTGCTGTAACTCTCTGTGGCGGGATCTCAGCTGAATGAAGCCTTGACTATGCCCTGGGTTTTTTTTATTACACCCAGGACCTATTATGCCCTGAAGGCCCTAAACACCACCAGCACCTTCGCAGACACAGACCCTGCCCTTGGCAATGGGGTCAGACTATTTACCACGATTCTGAAGCCTGAGAAACTCGGGCGATGGCAGCTTTCATGAAATGAAACAATGCTGCTATTTATGCCTGGTACTCTCAGATACATACAGGACAGTCAGTCTCCGTCGCATCTGTGCTACAACAACCCTGTCTGCTGTCTCATGCACAGAAGGCAGCATAGTACTGGACCCATCCAGCCTTTGTCTGAGGAGGAGAAGTTCACTGACGATGAGATTCTTCCAGACTTGAGAGATAAGAGCAAGCCATGGCCACCCACAACCAACCCCGCCCACCATCAATGGCCCCACCCCCTCACATAACCAGCTTCATCCACATCACCAGTCGAGAGAGTGGCTGTTCAAAAGTGCTCCGGTGATCAAACATGGCGAGCTAAAGTGGAATGTCCAACATTTCTAAGATACCCACCAAAACAACTCAGAATCATCACCTGCGCCTTCTTGAATCTGCTGTCTCCCTCCCACCCCGCTCTCACCAACTCCCATCATCAGTCAAGCCTCACTGCCTATCACAAGTGCTCACAGAAGAGGAGGAGAGACCTCATACAGATCACACAGTCAGCTCATAATCCCTCATAAGAACAGGCACTGAAACCCTCTGATCTCTCTTGTCATGTGGCAGACTTTGAGGAAACAAAAACAGACCGAGAAATAAAAGAACAGTTGATGTATTTACCTGTCACTTAACCCTCCGCCCCCTCTATGAACACCCAGATAACACTACCTAGAGAAAGAGAAAAGCTTTTTCAAAAAATTAGGAGACTAGCTTTTTAAAATAAAAACTGAGTCATTTGGCAACATCATTTTGCAATTATGAAACTTGATACTTCACTGCCTTATATGTCGGGTCAAATTATTCATGTGAAAAATCGATTTCCCCTTAAATATATATGAAAGCTTAAAAGAAACGTTTTTGAACCTGAGAGCACAGTCAACCAAAGCTGCATTGATATCTTTAATCTTGTTAAGTCCCCATTACTTGGACCTGAACATCTTAAGGCAAGATAAATTATCTACAACATCCTTCTTCACAGATCAGAAATGGTTTAGGATATCTCAGCGTCACCTTGGTCAGTCCTTGAATGGGTGACAACCAGAGACTTTATTGAGTTATTCGAATCAATTTTAGTGGAACGTACAGGTAGGCTATCTCTTCATCGATATAAAAAATGAAAAGCTCTCCTTTACTCTAACATAGTGTTGTTGTTGTTATTATTATTATTATTATTATTATTATTATTATTATTCAGAATCTGAACCCAATTCACACGGAACAAGCCCACCACAGTGGCCGTTGACTTAAAATTCAAGCTTCCAAAGAATATGGTGATCATTTGAGAGAAGTACCAGAAGATAATAGGAAACACAGACAGAAGTCTGTTATTAATAAAAGAAAAAAACAGAGTACCTATGAAACAGGCGGTTCCTGGAAATCATCTGAGCTGTCTCCCACCTGTTTTGCCTCCCTTGCACACCAGCCCACACTTCCCTTCAAGGCAAGAAGGTCCTAAGGGAAAGTTGCACCTACCCATTCACACTCGATGATTTTTATTGCCTCTTATTTTGGAGAGAGAGAGAGAGAGAGAGAGAGAGAGAGAGAGAGAGAGAGAGAGAGAGAGAGAGAGAGAGAGAGAGAGAGTCTAATTAATTCCAGATGTGGAGACAAGCCGAATGTACACATTTCAGTGTAACCTCTTTACTGAGCATGTATTAACCCTGGTCTGGTACAGAAAAAGAAAAAAAATTAGAATCTTCTGGAATTCAATTTTCCCAATACTTTCTGGCGACGCTTCCTACATGAAGAGGTTCCTTCTTCTACCAACCTCCCTGGTGGAGAGACAAAGCGCGTTCGTCATCAATCAGGGAGACAATGGGAAACTTGAAAAGTATCGCAGACATTTTTGTTTAACTCCTAAAAATATTTCAGGATAATCTTATTCTAAGGATAAGGACAATTCACTCAACATTCTGGATACATTTTTAGAAATCCCATCTCACGAATTACACAAGGCAATAAAGATGCAGTCACATCTGAGGCCTGCTGTTATTCTCTGAAGAACCTTGTACTGTACAGTAGCACCACACAGTCAGGACGTCCAATACATAATCACAGGGCATTCCCACTCTCTGAAGACGGGAACCTCCAAGATATTCATTGACTCAGGAACTGAGAGCACACAGCACTCTCCCTCCCTCCCCCTTCCCCCTCCCCCACCCTCCTTATAAGCCAAAAGGAGACCCCGCCCCCCACAAAGCCCTCGAGACGAAACAGAAGCACAGTCACAGAAACGGGGAAGCAGGACAGGACTCTTGGCTTACTCCAGACACCCTCAGCTTTCGACGCAGAGCGAACTTTTAACCGAAAGCAGACTTGAAGTCATCATATGCACTTGGACGTCACATCAGGAACTGGACGAGGAATAGCCTACGCATCCCCTCTTGACTGAGCACATTCATCACAATACAGACACCGTCTGGCTCAATGAAAGCTTTCGGATGAAACAGACTGAGAAGCAGGCGATGGGACGGACGACAGCAGAAATATCATAATGGCAGGAAAACTTCGCATGAGCATATGACTCACACTCATCGCTTTAAACTACTCCCTTTTCGCGTCAAGTCACCTGATACACACACACACACACACACACACACACACACAACAGTCTGACAACCGGAAAATGACTTAACACATCAAGACACGATCCCGTGTGTCGCACACAATCAGACGCTGAGGAGAACTCACTTAATAAAAGAAAGCAAGGCTGTATATACAGTACAAGTGGAAGGAAGCAGAGTGGGTGCGGAATGGCCACGGTGCCCCAACGTCATTTGGTGGTGGAAGGGAAAAGGAACAATTACTCTGCTGCCTCAGAGCATTATTTTCTTTCCTGAGCAATGCCTACAGCGCACCGCATGAGGTGCACTGAGGGCACTACCGCCCCACGGGAGGCGAAACTATTGACGACAACATGGCGACAAAGAAAGAAAGAAGGCCTCCTGAAGAAGCAGCACTCTTCTAAACGGCTCACAACGACTCCTCCTCTTTGCTGGCTGAGAGAGAGAGAGAGAGAGAGAGAGAGAGAGAGAGAGAGAGAGAGAGAGAGAGAGAGAGAGAGAGAGAGAGAGATCTGTTTTTTCCAGGTAATTAGTTAAATAAAAAAAAAGCCAAAATAAAATGTAAAAAGGAAAGTAGACTACAGAAGTGTAGCTTCCTAAGAATCCTGAAGGGTAATTTATGGCCCCCCAAAACCAAGTTCACATGCATAGAGACACCCCACCCCCCCAATGCTCCCAGGAATTTTATCATTCAAACTTTTTCCTCTATTTTAGTCTCCTACATAAACCCTTATGCACTTATGATTTGCATAAGATCAGCACCGCTTCCAGCAGCTCACCGGTACCTTCAAGTCTCCCTCCAGCTGCTCAGTGTGACGGGGATTTTAACCACAATTGACGCAATAAAAAACCATGTGATTTAAGCGAGGGTTGAAGGTTGAGGGCTGGGGGGAAGGGTTCATTTATAATCCTCTGAAACTCTCCTCCCCTAAAAATAAAAAAAAAAAATTCACACAAATTTCTATGGCAAAAACCATTGTCTTCTTGTCTATTGTCGGATAACTAAACTACATCAAAAATCCTGTTCAAGTGAACAAGTGTTCACAAAGGGAAGGAACTGACATTATCCATTATCGACATCAGCACCCACAGTGGAAGTTCTAATTGCCTTTACGCAACACTTCAAATATTGGTATATCAATCAACAGTTGTACTTAACGATAAAAGATCCTTTCCTAACTTTTCAAAGACAACGCATTTATGGTATGTCTCCTCCCGTTTCAAATAACAGCAGCAGATTCGCCATCATGCACTGATAAACGATTCTTCCTGTTGCTTTGCGGTATACCTCTTGGCCCAGGTGCCACCCTACCCTAAAAATATTCCTTAAAATACTTGCGTTACCAAACAAGATTCAGAACCGAACTGACCAACCTTCAGCTGACTCACGGGAAAAAAATCATTAGCAACCGGAATGACTCATATAAACAAGGTCTTCGAGGATACTGGTAACTTCCAGGGATCCAGCTTTATATATATATATATATATATATATATATATATATATATATATATATATATATATATATATATATATATATATATATATATATATATATATATATATATATATATATATATATATATATATATATATATATATACATATACATATACACACACACACAGAGAGAGACTATGTCATCACATAACTATAGCCCAGGCGAGGGTGTAATGCAGTGGTCCCAATCACACATGATTTCTGGGCGAATGAAAAAGCGGATATGATATTTTTTCTCTTTCCAGTTTTCGAGGCAACGGCCAGCCAGCGTGACGACATCCTACCAACTGTCAACTGTGCGGTATTTATTTATTTACTTATAATACTATGTAATGGCTTGTTGTTATAGGTAAGGCTGATACCAACCGCGGTGCCTCACTTCCTATCTGTGTCTGTGGTTGTTAGAACATTTGTTTACTTCTGAATGATGGCTCTTTACAACCGGATAGAGAACTAGCCACTCACTGAAGCAGCATCCTGCTTACAACCAGGATCCTCACTGCTAAGCCTCAGGCTCCCATAATCCTTGACATACGAGAACAATGGGGCCCTCGAGGGAGGCACTGACTGCACGCCGACTGACACACGCCCTATAAAAGAATGGTAGACTTTTATTTTCGGTACGAACGGACAAGGCAGCAGCAGCAGCATCATAAAATGGCTTTCTTTCACCCACTGTTGATTGAACATGTCAAGGACAAAAGTGATTAACGGCCATATTCCTTCAACACAGACAGACAGACAGACAGACAGACAGACAGACAGACACACTGGTGTGACAGAAAGAGTCATGAGGAGGCGTCTTTGTCGTCTGTGCATTCTGCTGCTGCTTCTGCTGCTGCTTCTGCTGCTTCTGCTGCTTCTGCTGTTCGGTCACTCTTCAGTCATGTCCCATAAGTGGTCTTCCTTTCTTTCTGTCAACATGTACTGTCACTTCTGTCTACCCAGCCAGAAGAACAGAGGCCTGCGGCTCAAGTATACTGTCAGTTTTTGGGAAGACAGACCTCGTTACAAAAAAAAAAGACGGATTTGGTACTTTATACACACTCGTCACTTTTGTGCCACGTTGCCGCATACTGAGTGCATAATCAACCTCTCTCTCTCTCTCTCTCTCTCTCTCTCTCTCTCTCTCTCTCTCTCTCTCTCTCTCTCTCTCTCTCTCTCTCTGTTGCTGGATGGCACTGAATCATTTACTCAAACCCGTGTGTGTGTGTGTGAGTGTGTTTGAGGGAGGGAGCCGGCGGAGGAGGGGGAATTAAGCGCCTGTAATAACATAGGCGGAGCTTTGGAAATCTTGCGCCCCTCCTCCACCTCAACCCAGCCCCCCTTATAACAGAGCTAATGTGCTCTCAATCGCGATGACAATTTCGATTCTTTATTTGTTGTAGTAAAAAATGAAGAGCAGCGTACCTAAGGAACGGCATGAACTATAAAGGTCCCACCACACTTAAGGTCAAACAGCGTGAACTAGAAGCTTCCACCAACTGGGCATCACTGAAGACAATTCGAAATGAAGATGCTACAGAAACTGACGATGATGGAAGAAGAAGAAGAAAAAGGGAAACCAGCAAATGCTATTTAATACCAAGAGACGAGTGAGGGAGGCCATATACCGCAAATACCAGTCCACGGTCACCTGACTGACTGACACTGTCCAGTCAGTCACGAGAGGGAGGTTTCCAACTGCAAGATCTTGCACTGAAGGTCATCAAAGTATCAACCAGAATCCTGCCTGAAACAACCAACCTTTTCTTGCCAGAGAGAGCAATCAGCCAGGAACCATGAAAGCATGATTTCACAGGTGGCTATAGTTCAACGGTACGTGTGAATCTGGTGGTTCTAGAGCAAAATAAACAAATACACTATAGCAGAGTCCTCCAGTTCCTAATCGAATTTCAGACTACATGACACAGTGAAACAAGATCCAACAGTACCAGTCCTGAAAACTTGTGTACAGCCGACTTGAAGACAGCATCCAGCAAGAACAGACTGTCAAGGTCAGAACAGCCACGTTCCGCCCTCCTCTCACGGAGAGCCTGAGAATGAATGTCTTCTTGTTGGTTGTTATGACTGTGATCGGCGTCGGTGTCATTTCTGATAGAGTCTACTGTCACGAGATCTGCCTGGTGCTACATCTGCTTCCAGTTTCAGTGAGGACTTTCTGTCAAAATAAAAATCATTGATGATGTGGTGTCATTTCTAGGAGGAAGAAGAGGCGCCTCCTCAGTGTCTCTTTCAAAGTTATACACAATAATTATTCCTCCCTTGATTTCAGTAGAATTATGAATTACGAATGACTGTCTGCGCATGATCATCATACACAGTAGGTTGTTCGAGTTAATTTTTTTTAAATACCCAGAAAGATAGATATCAGGGACAGTGCGTGCTACCTAATGTAAATCCCCCCCCCCCTTCCTCTCTCTCTCTCTCTCTCTCTCTCTCTCTCTCTCTCTCTCTCTCTCTCTCTCTGTTAAGTATACATAAGTGTACAATGCTTTGAACTGGTTATCATCATCAAGTAAGAGTCAAAAGTCCAATATTTCACTTTCACTAAACTATTTTTTTTTAATGTTCATATATGGTGATGAATTCTATGATGTAACAAAAGACTGAGATAAAGTTGGACGCCTCTTTACTTGATTCAAAATATTTATAATTCTTGACATTTATGAAAGCTACCAAAAGTATTCCTTTCTTGATAACTCTGAGAACTTCTCCTACTGAACAAAATAATGTTCATCATTTCAAATCAACTTTCAGTAAGTTCCATGAGCTCCCGAGAAACCCTATAAATAACTGGTAACTGAACTCATCCTTGGTTATTCTAATCAGAATCCAGATTTTGAGAGACTTTCCAGATTTTCAACCCCGATACCCCTGGGG